>JACEFZ010020213.1:152500-205094 GCA_014155875.1 Cepaea nemoralis
GTTAGTCATTCCTTGCGCTTATGTTCTTCACTATCCAGTAATGTTGTTAGTCATTCCTTGCGCTCATGTTCTTCACTATACAGTAATGTTGTTAGTCATTCCTCACTCTCATGTTCTTCACTATCCAGTAATGTTGTTGGTCATTCCTCGCTCTCATGTTCTTCAGTGTCCAGTAATGATGTTGGTCGCTCTCAAGCGCTGTCTGGAGTGCTGCATCAATCACAGTACATTTCCCAAACTCCGCTTACAGTTGCTTGCCTAGTGGGAGCCCACACGTCCAGATTACGTCAACTTTCAGGCTCTGGCTCCATTCCTGTGTTTCTGGAAGGTAACTTCAAGTAAGCTGTGTGTTGACGTGTAGTGCAATTTTCGGTATAAGTCGACCTGTATAACTCGGTGCAGATTACAATTTCGAATCACGATCGACATGTTCTCCTACAAGCGAGTAAACGAGGCATGGAATAATGGATTGTTAACTATTCATTGTTTCTTCTAATGTCATATAACTACTGCCGTCATTCTTTCGCTACGTCTCTTTGAGTCCATGCCGTGTGTTGTTGGCATTCATATATGTCCACATGGCTCAGTCACGTATGCTGCCAATCATTTCCGATACTGATGTTTCACCATGCCATGATGTCAAACTGTCCAGCATCTTTTCATTGGTCTCCACTTACCTCTCTTCGCCTTCAACTTTCTGTTGTGACGAGATATTCCAGCTTTCCTCATCTCATGACAAGCCCAAAGAATGTAGACTGTCAACCTCTGATGCGAGTAACCAGCTCTCTGTGTCAGGTTCACTTCTGTCAAAGTAACCAGCTCTCTGTGTCGGTTTACTTCTGTCAAAGTAACCATCTCTCTGTGTCGGTTCACTTCTGTCAAAGTAACCATCTCTCTGTGTCGGTTCACTTCTGTCAAAGTAACCAGCTCTCTGTGTCGGTTCACTTCTGTCAAAGTAACCAGCTCTCTGTGTCGGTTTACTTCTGTCAAAGTAACTAGCTCTCTTTGTCGGTTCACTTCTGTCAAAGTAACCAGCTCTCTGTGTCGGTTTACTTCTGTCAAAGTAACCATCTCTCTGTGTCGGTTTACTTCTGTCAAAGTAACCATCTCTCTGTGTCGGTTCACTTCTGTCAAAGTAACCATCTCTCTGTGTCGGTTTACTTCTGTCAAAGTAACCAGCTCTCTGTGTCGGTTCACTTCTGTCAAAGTAACCATCTCTCTGTGTCGGTTCACTTCTGTCAAAGTAACCAGCTCTCTGTGTCGGTTCACTTCTGTCAAAGTAACCAGCTCTCTGTGTCGGTTCACTTCTGTCAAAGTAACCATCTCTCTGTGTCGGTTCACTTCTGTCAAAGTAACCAGCTCTCTGTGTCGGTTCACTTCTGTCAAAGTAACCATCTCTCTTTGTCGGTTCACTTCTGTCAAAGTAACCAGCTCTCTGTGTCGGTTCACTTCTGTCAAAGTAACCAGCTCTCTGTGTCGGTTCACTTCTGTCAAAGTAACCAGCTCTCTGTGTCGGTTCACTTCTGTCAAAGTAACCAGCTCTCTGTGTCGGTTCACTTCTGTCAAAGTAACCAGCTCTCTGTGTCGGTTCACTTCTGTCAAAGTAACCAGCTCTCTGTGTCGGCTCACTTCTGTCAAAGTAACCAGCTCTCTGTGTCGGTTCACTTCTGTCAAAGTAACCAGCTCTCTGTGTCGGTTCACTTCTGTCAAAGTAACCAGCTCTCTGTGTCGGTTCACTTCTGTCAAAGTAACCAGCTCTCTGTGTCGGTTCACTTCTGTCAAAGTAACCAGCTCTCTGTGTCGGTTTACTTCTGTCAAAGTAACCAGCTCTCTGTGTCGGTTCACTTCTGTCAAAGTAACCAGCTCTCTGTGTCGGTTCACTTCTGTCAAAGTAACCAGCTCTCTGTGTCGGTTCACTTCTGTCAAAGTAACCAGCTCTCTGTGTCGGTTTCACTTCTGTCAAAGTAACCAGCTCTCTGTGTCGGTTCACTTCTGTCAAAGTAACCAGCTCTCTGTGTCGGTTCACTTCTGTCAAAGTAACCAGCTCTCTGTGTCGGTTCACTTCTGTCAAAGTAACCAGCTCTCTGTGTCGGTTCACTTCTGTCAAAGTAACCAGCTCTCTGTGTCGGTTCACTTCTGTCAAAGTAACCATCTCTCTGTGTCGGTTCACTTCTGTCAAAGTAACCAGCTCTCTGTGTCGGTTCACTTCTGTCAAAGTAACCAGCTCTCTGTGTCGGTTCACTTCTGTCAAAGTAACCAGCTCTCTGTGTCGGTTCACTTCTGTCAAGACATCTGTATTGCTCTTTCTATCTGTCCACTGTGTTCTCTTCATTTTTCTGTAAAGTTTCATCACATTCAACGCAATTCCTCTTTTCAGCCAAAAGGTCGTGATTTGCTTCCATACTTTAGAATTGGTTCAGTCTAGCTTTTAAGAACTGGTTTACACATCTCGATTGACAAAGATAATTCAGAGAATATTCTTCATCTCGTTAAATGCTGCCGTTACTTGGGCTATTCCACATTTAACTCCATTAAAACACCTTCCAACTGCTGTTATAAAGGTATCCAAATAATTAAATACATTGACATCTGATTGGTTCCATGCCCACCTCTCTAGCGGGTTATATTTCATTTGTTGTTTTATTAAAATCTCTGTTTTTGCTCATAGTTTTCTTTTACCCATTTTCAGTGCAACACGCCATCTTACTTCTTATTTCGATTTCGATTTAACCATTACCTATACCCCTTTCAACCTCAAGGAGAGATTATATTAGGCTCCACCCCTGGCCCAGAATAAAAATACTCTGACTGAGTCAGCGACAAACAGCCGCCGGCCACGCTTTTACCCACACAAGATATTAATTTGAAGATGATTGTTGTCCGAAGAGGATAATGGGCAGTGATTGTGTTATTTCTTGTAACTTTGCATGTTAGACAATAGCCGTGATTATTTATATTGCGATCTTTTTAGTGATGCTAAACATATAGCAGGGGGAAATAACTGCAAAATTCAGCTCGCTTTCAATCAGCTCTGGTTGTTTCCCTTCGATAGAATTTCGTAGTATGAACTACAAGTATGCGATAGTCAGTTGATTTTTTCTAAGGTTCTTTAATATAGAAGACTACACAAACAATTTTTATATCAAAGAAAAAGATGACATTTCTTGCGTCCTATTATCTTTATTTTTGGGATGGTTGTTTCTGCAGCTTGGTTGACTGATTTCTTTAATATTTCCCATTGGTCACTGACGTCTTGATATTATATTTCCATACCGGACAATGCATCGAATTTGTTCTTTACCTCTACGTTGAATTTATCTTTTATTTCCTAATGTTTGTAGGTGATTATAATTCATTGTCATTCTCAGTGTTTCTGGATAATGCAACGACACTGATTGGACACTGGAGTTAATTGCTGTCTCTAGATTCCTCTGTTATTAAGTAAAGTAATCATTTGGTGGTTGACCCACATTTCTATAGACCACCCTGCACTCAGGGGCTGATGGGGTCAGTATCACGCGGACCGCCTTTCCACAGACATTTCCTGGTACCTATGTTAGGCTAGGTCGACCTGACAGCTCAGGTATATTTTACAAATCCTCCCAGACACGGACTGGAACCAATGACCATCGGCCTGATAGGCCAGCGTCTAACCACGAGCTATCTCGGCTCCCTGTATTTTATTAGCGCTTCATTATTCACAAAGACCGTGCTGTCATTTACTTTAAAAAATGGCTTGCATGTGTGTTTTCTAGATGAGGCGTTATCATGTGCATTGTGCTGGTATTATTTGTACATATGTTGTCTAGGCTCCTCGTCTCTGACTGAGGGCTTGTGAATGCAGTTTCACAACCCCGGTATACAGGCAGACATTTTGTGTTAGATTGTTACAATGGTATGAATGTCGGCCGTTCAGAAAGCAATGGCAAATTACATTATGTAAAATTGCCAATTAAATGGTGAGGCTCATTGCGACGTCTCATAAGGACGTGAAACCGTTTTCGTATTTGTCCTGTGCTTGAAAAGCTCTGATAAATGTAAGCGTCGCAGGTTTTATGTCTCTGGGTTGTCTTATTCTCTGTCTTTGTGTTGTGTTTTAAACTAGCTCCCTGTATTTGTCTGATCAGAAGTGAACACCAGACTTGCCACTATCATCCGTATGCACCCATATGCAGCCATGCATTCGACAGCAATTCGTTTTGATATTCGGTTCATTGTCAGTGAGTCAGACAGAGTCGGCATTTGTTGATTCTCTGCAGGATCTTTACGTTCTGCGTTTGCATCTCCGTTGGCTACATCTGTGCCATATATTTATATTATTGTTACTGGTTTACAGAAGTGACAGGCCCATACGCAATCGGTCCCCCTTTAAATGTAAAGACGCTGGTTAGATACAGATGTACTACGTCACTGCAGTCAATACCTAGCGCTGATTCCAGTTTGTATTCTATATACTTTCAATCTACACGTTGCTGTCACAATGAATGTTCCATCTCTACACATAAGTCTTTCCCTCATCGCCATTAATATTGAAGATTTGTCTATTTGGAAAAGAAAAGTCGATCTAACAGCCTAACAATCTAACATACCATAGCATACCGCATATTCAGAACAATTATTCATACAGGTGTCCGTAACTTTGTCACAGTAAAACAAACAATTATTCATACAGGTGTCCGTAACTTTGTCACAGTAAAACAAACAATTATTCATACAGGTGTCCGTAACTTTGTCACATTAAACAACAAGGCACCCATGCATACGACAGCAATTCGTTTTGATATTCGGTTCATTGACAGTGAGTCAGACAGTAGATCAACAACACTTCACACAACACTGGCACCTTGACCGTCTTGACAGACGATAGTTTGTGCTTTAAAAAGGCATAATAACTTTTACCTATGGCGGTAGCGAATGTGACTGATAAGGCCAATTTGCGCTGTAAATGTCCGTTCACAGTGGGTGCATGTGAACACGTGGTCATTTCCACCATCATGCACCATCTTACGTCTCACACGCTCGGTGTGTGACTTTTCTGCAATAATTTTCTCCTCTGTCTTTATTCCATTTCTGATGTTTGCCCTCCATGCAACACGTTCAGCGGCGACTTGCTCCCAATGTGCATTATCAATGCCTGTATCAATCATGTCCCGCTTACACACATCTTTGTATCGTAGTAGAGGCCGACCCTGAGATCTCTTACCCATCTGTAATTCACCAAAAAAGATGTCCTTTGGTATTCTACCATCATCCATCCTCCTAAGATGTCCTATCCATCTAAGTCTACGAAGACTGAGCATGGAATAAACCGTCACACAACCTGATCTTTCCAATACTTCAGTATTTGTGATTTTGTCTTGCCACTTAATACCAAGAATTCTTCGCAGACACCGCATATGAAAGCTGTTTAAACGTTTCTCTTGGTGTGAGTAAGTTGTCCAGGTTTCACTGCCATAAAGAAGAGTACTAAGGACACAGGACTTGATAGACAAGGACTTTTGTTTTGGCAGTAAGCTTCCTGTTCTCCCAGACTCTTTTTCTTAACATGTTGATTGTTGTTGCTGCCTTACCAATCCGGATGTTGATTTCCTGATCTATGGATAATTTGTTATTTACCACTGCTCCTAGATATGTAAAATGGTCTACCATCTCTAGTTCGGCGTCGTCAATAAAGATTGATGGTACCCCATGTGCACCTTGTGACATAATCTGTGTCTTCTTTTTGCTAATTGTTAAACCAAATTCAGAACAAGCATTGGAGAATGCAGATAGTAGACATTGCAATTCTTCCTCAGAGTGGGTCGTAACTGCAGCATCATCTGCAAAAAGCAACTCTCTGATCAGTACCCTCCTAATTTTGGTCTTGGCCTTCAATCTCTGAGCATTGTAGAGGCCGCCATCTGAGCGTGAGTGAATGTATATACCACCATCCTGATCACGAAAGGCATATTTCAGTAGAAGTGAAAAGTATATTCCAAAGAGGGTGGGAGCTAGTACACAACCTTGCTTAACTCCACTCTTGATTTCAAACTCTTCAGAAGTTGCACCATCACACTTGATTATACACTTCATGTCTGTTTGGAACGATTCCACAATGGACAGAAGAGTTGGTGGGCAGCCAATCTTATTTAGTGCCTTGAACAGACCCTCACGACTGACCAAATCAAATGCCTTTGTGAGGTCGATGAAGGCAATAAACAGTGGTTGATTCTGTTCACGGCATTTTTCTTGCATTTGTCGCAATGAGAATATCATATCAATGGTAGACCGGTTCTGTCGAAAGCCACACTGTGATTCGGGGTAGACTTGATCTCCTAGGACTTGAAGTCTGCGCAGAACAATTCTGGCAAATACTTTTCCAACAATACACAGAAGTGAGATACCCCTATAGTTGTTGCAGTCGCTCCGATCGCCCTTGTTCTTGTACAGTGTTATGATGCTTGAATCTTTGAAATCCTGTGGGACTTGTCCTTCTCGCCAGCATAGCTCTATTAGCTGGTGGATCTGTAGAGTGAGTGTGTCTTGCCCACTCCTGATAACCTCTATTGGAATCCCATCCTTACCTGGAGCCTTGCCAGATGCAAGTTCATGTATAGCACACTTAACTTCTGTTATGGTGGGAAGTGTGTCCAGGTGGTCAAGAGTTGGTAGAGCCTCTATGGCTTTGAGGGCGTCATCCGCTAGTTTGGTCTCACTTGAGTAAAGCTCCAAATAGTGCTCTACCCATCTGTCCATCTGCTGTTTCTTATCAGTTATGATTTCTCCAGTCAAGGTTTTCAATGGTGCACTTCTTTTGATCATTGGACCACAGGCTTTCTTTATTCCTTCATACATGCTTCTTATGTTTCCCTTATCACTTGCGATTTGAATGGACTCGCATAACTTGATCCAATAATCATTTGCACACTGCCTGGCAGCCTTTTGCACATCCTTCCTAGCTTGCCTTACCTCACTCAGAGTGTTACGCGTTGGTCTTTCCTTGTTTCTTAAGAGAGCTATCTTCTTCTTATCAATCAAGGGCTGCAGAGTCTCGCTGTTTGCCGCAAACCAGTCCTGCCTCTTATGATCCACAGTGCCGTAAACCCCTACGGCAGTTTTATAAAGAGTTTCCTTAAGTTGACCCCACTTTTCATTTACTGTACAATTTTCTGGTGTATCAGTGAAAGCGTCTTCAAGTTGCTGTTGAAACTGAAAGCACTTTTCAGGATCGTGAGTGTTAATAATATTAATCCTGGGGCTAGATTTGTGTTTAGCTGTGTAGATTCTCTTTGGTCTCAGTCTAACCCTTGCAACAACCAAAGAATGATCCGTATCACAGTCAGCACTGTGGTAACTTCGAGTCAATGATATATGGTTCAGATGTTGTCTCCGTGTGATGATGAAGTCCAGCTGGTGCCAATGGCCGGATCTTAGGATGTTTCCATGTGACCTTATGCATCTCTTTTGTTTTAAAAAAGGAGTTTGTAATACATAGGTCATTTCTGGTGCAATGCTCCAGCAGCCTTTGCCCATTTTCATTCATGCGACCGATTTTGTACTTTCCAAGGCACACTGGCCATGAACTCGAGTCTTTGCCCACACGAGCATTGAAATCACCGAGCATATAAATGTAGTCAGATTTTGGAACTGCCTTGATCACGGAGTCTAACTCCTCATAGAACGAATCCTTCACATCATCAGAGGAATCGAGTGTCGGTGCATATGCAGTAATAATGGTGGCAAAACCACAAGAGGTTGCCAAGCGCAGGGATAATAGTCTTTCATTTCCTCCTGCTGGAATTTCAATCATTCCCAGTAGCGAATTCTTCACTGCAAAGCCCACACCGTGTTGCCTTTTTCTGCCTGCCCTCTACCCTTCCAAAAAAAGGTGTAATTGTTTTCCCTGAGTGACCCTTCCTCAGCGAGGCGAGTCTCCTGCAGGCCAGCAATATCAATGTTAAGACGATTGAGTTCGGCATCAATCACAGCCTTTTTTCTCACATCGTCAATATTGGTCAAGTCAGTGGAAAATCCTGGACACATGGTTCTCACGTTCCAGGTTGCAAGCCGTAGCTTGAGGTTTCTATTTTTCTTTTTATTTGTACCTGGTGCATTGGTTTTACAGCCTGCGATTCAGATTTTGTCCTAGCCCCAAGCACCCATTGAAGCAGGCAGGCCGTGACGGATCAGCACCCAATTGGCCGGGGGCTGCCCAGCTTGAGGCGGGCGGTAGCTGATCAGTGACACCTGTAGGTGTCTTCCACCGTCAGAGGCAACGCGTGGCGCCCCATGTCTACGCCAATTGACAGGGACTTATAACCCGTAACAGTTGCCTCTCGCTTTGATTCCGAGACCAGTTAAGACCAGCGATGGAGTTATTGCCTCTCCATAGCACAAAGCCTGGGCTAAAATATAGAGATCATGTGTTGCCCATGCAGCATGATCCCTCTTTCGGCCTGCCTAGTTCACTCCAGAGGAAAGGTAACACCTCTACATCTGGAACAAGACAAGCTGCAGAAGCTGCCGGATCAGCAAAGCAATGCTCTAACTGTCCGCCTGTCGGAACTTCGATCCTAGACCAGCCGCCAACCAAGGCTTAGGGCCTGGTCTGCCCTGCCATGACATTTTGTCTTTAGGTTGCATTTCCTCGCACCAGGGTAAGGCTTGTACCCTCCCCGTTGCGCTCTTCCGCCCGAAGCCGTTGGCACAATGTGGGGTGTCGGGTTTGATAAGCGCTGCCCAACGTTTGGCGCTAACAGAAAGCAGATAGTACCGTCAACTGTTACACGGTAGCTCAGTCATATCTGACTAAGACCTTACAATAGAACAACTGCCGAAGCCGTTGGCACAATGTGAGGTGTCGGATTTGGTAAGCGCCTCTATCGTTCGGCGCTAACAGAAAGCAGGTAGTACCGTCTACTGCTATACGGTAGCTCAGTCATATCTGACTAAGACCTGACAGTAAAACAACTTCAGTCCAATTAGTACATGGGAGCTACCTGAGCGCCATTGTTACACACTTCCCCCCCCCCCCACCCCCCCCCAGCTCCACCCTCGTGTTGGAATTTACGACCACATAATTCCGCTCTTTCTGCTGTAGTTCCACGCAGTACTCTAGTAGTAAACATCACTCCTGTGTGGTTCCCTGTAGCAATGATCCGCCTGTGTAAATAATGGTCATCGTAACCACTGCTTTCATCCACAGTGAAATGTCTGCCTCGGTTTACCCTCACACCACACTCTGCAGGCCCTGCCTAGTTTCATGAACACTTGATTATAGCGCTCTATATATTCAGTCATGTACACTGAGTATACTATTCAATTGTAGTCTCTGTCGAAGCCACCCATGTCACTCCCGCACTCAATCAATGACCTCCCAGCATAAAAAGTCGCTTAAATTTCGATAGGGTCGACTTCGTTGCACCGGGTTTTATCCCATATGGCTTAGCCTCTTTCCGCATCGCGGAAAGCGTCGCACAAAGCACGAACTCCGTAGTTCCAGCGACAACCCACAGGAGGCGGCCCGGAATCCAACCCACAGTCTTCGGAGCCTGAGTCAGACGACTTGACCACTTAGCCACGGAGACTCCCTACCATAATTTATTGGCAATTTTACATCCCCCCCCCCCCCCCCCCCCCAGCTTGTCGTGAAGAGGGTTGCTGATAATTAATCGTTACCAAGCCACATCGCTCTGGGGTCATTTATGCATGTGTCTGATTTTTGCTGTTGGTGGCCGGAATTTCATCTCCACTTAAATGTATTTATGCCACTTTAAGTCGGTGTACAATCAAGGATACCTGACACCATGACACTTCACTAGTGTACACCAGTCAGACTTAACACGTGGTGGCAGCTTCAAGTAACAAGTACAGATCGTATCGATTGACAGACGACAGGTACATACCCATATGCCAATGAGAATTATACGTGTTATTATAATATGCCACTGAGATCTATTTTTCATGGCTGAAAAAAATTAATTCTCGAAAATGTAATTACAAGAAAAGAGTACACATTTCAGCTCATATGTGAAGCGTTTCTTTGCGTTTACATTTGAAATGGGACTGTTTTGTCTGTGAAACGAAAATATGATTCTTCTTATTTTGACCAAAACATAAAATGGCAAACATATATAATCATATTAAACAGTATTTCCAGAGTACAAACACATAACGTGTTATTTTATTCATGTAACTGTGGAAGAATATGGCGTTGTAATGCCGTTTCTACCACTTGAGCGACAAATGGTTCAGTTATCTGTTCCCCCCGGGATTCTATCTTCGTGAATTCGTCGAAGATCCGGTTGCCTGCAAGTTGTGGTGAATGAAATCAACGCGTGCAGCGCCACTGAAGCGATGCATTGCCATGGCAATACCTTTCAATCAACAAGCCATCAATGGGTTTGACAGGTTTCCGAAAGCATCAACAAAATGATGAAGAACGGCGAAAAAATGCGGGCTCGCAATTACACGCTACTTGGCTTCACCAGCCAGCGGAAATAAAGCCTCAACTCTTCGCTGCTGATGTACAAACAACTGGCGGTACTGATGAGGGTATTACTGCTGTAGTAAGTACGCGTCATTATAACATTGTCAGTGAGGAGAACGGTTGGGGATGAAAATACAGAAGAAGTGGAGGTGACGAAGGTAGAGAAGAAGAAGATCCGGAGGAAGGAAAGGAGAGCTGGAAAGAGAATTAAAAGAAGAAGGCGAAGAAAACGTAGAAGAAGACAGAGGAGGAATGAAGGTTGTTTGTCGTATTTATTTAAAGATGTGCCTGTACTGGCCGTCGGTAACGTCGCATGCATTATACATATTGCCTTTAATGTTTTCTAGACTTCAACACCAAAGTTCTTTTTCTTTTCTTTTTTTTTTTATTTACAGGACATCGCTGTCAACCCCAGCATCTTACTGCTTTTGTTGATGTCTTGGCAAGATAACGTTCAGTAGTTTGCATTGGCCGGTCTCTCTGGCCGAGGGGTTACAACACTTTCTCCGTAATCCCGTTTATCACGCAGAGTCTCGTAGCGGGCGAGAACTGGGAGCGGTTCGACCCACGCTGGTGACTTGCGGGATAACTGAGCCGGCCACTCAGAAAGCAATGGCAAACTACTGAGCGTAATCTTGCCAAGAAATCAACATACAGCTGAAAGATGCTGATGTTGACAGCGATGTCCTGTAAAGGATATGCTAAAAAAAAAGAAAAAAGTTTGCATTGCTTTCTGAACGACCGGCTCCCTTAAAAAGACATTTAAAACCCAGCGCGATGCGGCACGCCGCCAAACCGGTCGCAGGTGTGTTTCGAACGCGGGTAAACGGACTTAGGAATCGCGTCCGCAATTCCTTAGCCACAGAGAAGGCCGAAGGTCAGGCTAGTTAATTTATAAAATTACTAGTAGTACGACCCGAAGGACGCAAAGATGATTTACACAAAACAGTTCCTTTAACTGGTTTCTGTTATACTTCCTTTCTCCAGCGTACCTGCTCGATGTTACGAGCCATTTTTATTTGAGCGACCATTTGACATCTGCACAGACAAATGTCTAGCTACAGTGTTCAACTTCCAAACTAGATGTTGACAAATAATACACTACTAAACTTAAGGTCATGTTTTACCATCTTACACGATAACCAGAGTCGTGGATCAGCTCTGAGTTATTGTCTCCACCAAACTATGTGGTCTAGTCATTCATATATTTACTTCTCTGCATTCCACTTGCTCTTTTACCCTTAGTTTTGCCATTTGTCAGTTCTATAGTTTATGTCTTTTCATGAGGTCCCCAAAGAGTTCGACTGTCTGCGTCTAATTTTTCAAATCAGTTTACGGTTTTCATTTGCTTCCTGTTGGACTTGCTCGTTGGGCGTTCTATCTGTCCGTAGTATTCTTTGTATTTTCCTCAGAAACCACATTTCTATAACCATCAGATATTTCTCAGCTTGTCTGCTCATTGTCCACGCTTCACATTCATGTAGAAGTACTGGTTCTATGTAGCACTCGAACACTCTTTTTCTCGTTTTTTCACACTATACCAGCACTAGATCCTCTCAGTGATTGATTATGGACTAGGACTGCTCACCGTCTCAAAGAGTCAGCTGGTGAAATTAGAGCGCATACAGAACGAAGCTATGCGGGTTATTCTGAGATGCACCAGAGACACCCCAGTAGTGTGTACGTGTTACATCCTTGGTCTGCCGACTGTTGCTGGTAGGCTCAAGGTAATGCAGGCGAAGGCATACCTCAGAGTAGCTGCAGACACAGATCGCCCGTTGCATGAGGACTGGACGTAGTTAAGGGTCAGTGACTGATAAGAGGGAAATCATGGATGGCTCAGGTGGAGGATACGATCAGACAGGTGTGCCTCTTGGAGAACATTAGGCGAGGAGAGGAGTGGGTCATAGTGCCAGAGGAGGATTCCTAGTCCAGAGTTATAATCACATTGAGCCGGGAGTGCAGGGAGTGGCCAGCAGGGGCCACGGAAGTGGAAATAAAGCAACTAATTCAGGATAATGCTCGCCCGGGTGATGTGATTATCTACACAGATGGGTCGGTGTTGAGAGGTAGGAGAAGTGCCTGGGGATTCTTAGCAAAAACTAATGGTCGACATTTGGTGCAGGAGAGCCTGGCATATGATACCACACCATCTAGCATAAGAATGGAGGTGGAGGCGGTTAGTGCAGCTTTCTGCTGGATGGAGAATACGATGCACACACACATTGTGATTGTAACTGACTCAGAAAGCATGCTGAGGAGGGTGAGAACAGGCAAGCTTCTGGAAGAGTGGCTTGCTTCGCTTCGGAGGTCACGGGTGGCAAGCATCGCCTGGACCTTTTCTCCGGGGCATGCCGGTGTGCTGGGGAATGAACAGGCGGACAGATTGGCTTGCTCTGCAAAACTTGGTGGAGTATTGATGCATGACAAGGCAGACGGGGTTGCGGCCTTGTGGGAGCACAAGTACACCTCGGAGGAGCAAATGGATCACCATGGTCTGGCAAGAATGAGACAGCGAGGAGTGACGAGGGGATCTGGCCGATCTGGTCAGAGGAAAGGCGAGACAGACATATAATCAGACTGCTACCGGTACTATTGGTGTTTGAACTCTTCGCTGGCTGCTGAGGATAGGGACGGAGCGCTTATGGGAATGCCCCGAATGCTGTGATGTCGGTTCCTAAATCAATCAATCAAGCAATCTTTTTCTCGTTGCAATTGACATGTTTTATTGGTTAGTATGTTTTCCATATTGCAAAAGGCTACCTTTGCCATAGCAATTCTTGTTCTAATCTCTCCACGTCACCTGCCATCAGATGATATTGCTGTTCCGAGACAGCTATACCGATTCACTTGTTTAAGATCACTGCCATATACTCGTATATTACATTGCGGTATTTCTTTCATCCTAATGACTACCATAATCTCTGTCTTCATTACAATTTAACTCTAACCACAGTTGTTTACTGTTTACAATATCCGTATCCACTAAATGTTTCCGAGCTTGTTCATTTTCTGCAATTAATACTCTATCACCAGCAATTTAATGTTGTTAATGTTATGTCCCCAACTTTGATTGCTCTCATATCTTATTGTCACATGACCGACCGTAGGTTCTGCCTCGCGGCCAGTTCTGACACGGGAGACCACCACGCTATTTCTAGCCGACGGTACCCGAAGGGGATTCCCCTGTGTGGAACGCAAAGTTAGGTCATGCATATTATGTGGGCATTATCGATCGAAGACAGCTAAATTGGAACGGGTAATAGTTTGCCTTAAAATTCATTGTTAAAGCGGCCCACTCCCATCTCCAACTGGTTGTTATCAAATTAAATGGGGATGTGATAAACCCGTGGGCATATGCACGTTTAAAAGAGCTATGTACTACCTAGCTTTCGAAATCGTTAGTTCGAAGAGCGTTGTGTAGTTCTTCGGCGCAAGTGGACGAGGTGTTGTTGTTTGCTGCCAGCGAAAGGAGTCAAGGGCGAATCGGTCGCTGTAGTGAAAGGAGACGGATGAGAAGTGTTTCGACGGGGTTAATATTGTCGATATCGAACCGTGATACCGTGATAGGTATAAAGGGAGCCTCGGCCCAATCGCATATCCGAGGTATACGATCGACAATAGCGAGAGATCGTCACCGCAGTTTCGGGCGGAGTATTGATCTATCTTTTCTACTTTCCTCTACTGGTCCTTAAGCTATCATTCCCTGCTTGGGGTATCAACTGAGAACTATCCTCCACAATGGGAAGAGAGGGGAGTGTAGACACAAAGAGGGCAGACTGTTTTCTACAAATAAACACGCGGATCCAAGCGGGTCCGTTATAAAGTTACGTCACTAAACTGGGTTAAACCGAAGAGGAATGTACTGATCGCCTTATCCTTGGAAACAAACCCAGATATTTCGGCTACACTTGCCCTGCGAACTAAAAGTGGAAAGGACTACAGTAGCTGCACGCCACTCTATCACTAACGAGGGCAAGAGCCGCCTATGAGACAGCGTTTCTCCAATATCTGGGAGTGAGGACCCAGAGAGAGAAACTGACTCAAGTGCGATAACGAAGAGCAGTCGTCAGGAAGACGAGTCCTCTACCGGGGCCACTAAGTCTTACGCAGATCCCTACATTCTGAATCGATGAAGAAAATGAGTGAGAAAGACTGAGTGTTGTACAGATGAGTTTCAAAGGACACCTGTGATGGAGAGACTGGACCTATCCGAGCTGCCACCCAGGTCTTTACTGACGAAGCTGTTCTAGGGGCTGCCTGGTGGATGAGGGTCCCAGGTTCACCGCTGTCTACACTCTTTTGCAGATAAGGAGGATCAGGTGAACATATTTAATAGACTTAGCTGAGGGCGTAGTGCCTTTTCTTTAGTTAATCACTATAGGCTGTGGCAGATTACTTTCACTCGGTTCTCTCATTGCACCCACCTTCGAGTGAGACCAAGAAGAGATCTTAGGCCCGGCATACGACGGAAGAACATGGCAAACTCAGAATGTTTAAATGCACAAATTCCCCAGCGCTGGAGCAGCGCCTGACTTCAGCCTGAAACGTTATCATCGACAACGCTATTTTCCCGCCCGTAGTTTCTCCAAGTACCAGATACTTACGCACCATTGACCACATCTTTCCTGCACCGCTATACCAGGTAAAATATGACCTATTTATTGCCTTGTCATTCCAGTGAGGCCCTTATAGACTGTGTTAAGGACTCAGATTCAGTACATTATCAGGCCCACAGAGACAGTGTTAACGAATCATGTGCCTTACACTATCAGGCCCCTGAGGCCCACAGAGACTTTGTCAACAAGTGGAGCTGTTATGCTCCAACTATTGTATCTTGTGTCTGAACTTATGTGATACTCCTGGCCCGGTCATTACCTTGGTCAGTCCAGTGACTTTCAGTGACATTGCGTTGCGAATTGTTAGTATGGGCCACTTGAACAATGTGTCCAGATGTTTTATGAACTTTACTGTCACCAACATCGAATACCGAGAAAGGTCTATGATGGAGTCTGCCAGAACCTGAACTTGTTTCCAGAGAAGTCGACAACCAGTGTCAAGCAGTCCAGCCATTCCGGACTTGTCGAGGGAGGATCTGCCAACATCCGGCGAGGCGACTGCTACAGCTGGACGAGACGACTAGACAAGTTCTGCCCGAGGATGAAACTCGGATCCTAAACTGCTACTCTTTTGTCTGTCTATCTCTGATATTCTCTACCTGAATCTAGAACTGCTCTCTACTTCACTATTGTAAATATTACAATGTTGCATTATTATCTTGATGGCACTAGATTTGATTTATGTCGTCGGAGCTGAGCCCTAGTCGGTAGCTCGCCTAAGTTGAAAGATTGTGAGAAAGCAGGGTCCAGGGACTGGAGGGGTTCGGTAGATAGATTACACCTATCCCTACACCCAGAACACATCCCAGGAAACATAGTGAAGTAATAGCTTTGCCTACCCCACGGATATTGCTACACTTATAAATTTCTAAACATATTTTCACTGTATAGAGAAAAAAAAGATCAAGAAACATTACACATCCCAGTTGCACACTTCTCTTAATAGGCTGACCTCTTCATTATCAATGTTTATAGTATTTTTCCAGTATATGTAGTTTTAGGTCTAAGGTTTTCCACATCAATTTGTAGATCTACAAGCGTCGTCACCATTTTGACATGTCTTACTTTATCGCAAGTCTTTGTGTAGTAATTGAAGCAAAAAATATTTACTTCTATTTAACGCACAGTTAATTCATTCATTCAGTGGCATGTCCTTTGCAGAACCTCGCTCCCATAACAACCTTCCGGAAACCTCTCGATCATAAGCAAGATGTCCCGCGTCCGATACACCCATCTAGAGATCATCTGCTACATTCTGCACTCATCTTCTCTTTGGCCTTCCTCTTCCTCTCTTCCCAGGCATATACCCCTCCATGATTGTTCTCTCTAAACTTTCGTGACGTTTCAAGTGACCAAAATATTTCAATTTTCTTTGTTTCATCGTCTTTAATAGCCAACCTTCTTCAACATTCAGCTCTTGAAATATGGATGCATTTGTTCTTTTCTTTACCCAAAATATTCTTAGAGCTCGTCTATAACATTTATATTCAAATGCATTTATGCGCTGCTCAGCTTGTTTAGTAAGTGTCCATATCTAACAGACGTATGTTGCAATGGGAAAGATGCATGCTCTTAAAAATCTAATTTTTGTAGTTCTGTCTGTCCCACTCTATAATTTATTCAGTTGTTTTAGTTTTTGAAGAGCAATTGATAGTCGTCGTTTAATTTCTTTCACTGTGTCACCGTTGTTGGTAATCAATGACCCAAGATATTCAAAATTTTTCACCACCTCTAATTTCTCGTCATTAACATATATTTCTTTCTCCATATTAGTTTTATCTGTATGCATTATCTTTGTTTTTGCTATGTTAAGATATCAGTTGTGATTTTCACTATTCAATTCGGTTGAGGCTATTAGGTTTTCTATACCATTCTGTGTTGTGGAAAGCAATACTGTATCATCAGCATACCGAATCACTGGTATGTCATGACCACCGATATTTAGGGCATCATATAGCTCCCTGTTTATATTATCTCTTACATTTATTCATTATATCTTCAGCGTACAGATTAAACAAACAGAGGGACAGCACACATTCTTGACGGACTTATTGCTTGATGTCAAATAAATCTGATGTCTCGCCATCTATTCTAACTGCTGCTTGTTGGTCTAGATAGAGCATTATTATGAGTTGTATTACATGTGATGGAAAGCCCATATTCCTCATGATTTCCCAAAGTTTCTGATGTTGTACACAGATTATACCTTTGAATAATCCACAAAACATGAGAATAGGTTTACATTAAATCCTCTGCACTTCTCTATTATTAAACGCATATTGAGAATGTGACCTCTTGTTCCTCTTCCTTGTCTAAATCCAGTTTGAACCACCTTAATTTCTTCTTCTATTTTCGTACGAAGTCTTCCCATTATGATGTTTAGAAGAATTTTACTTGCATGACTGATCAGGGCAAAATGATTTCAGGTTCCCCTTTTTGGTATTGGAATGAAGATAGTTCTCTTCCAATATTTTGGCCAATGCCATGTGTCAATATAAGCTACAAGCAACGTCGTTCCAGGCCACAATGAACGAGACACATATAAACATCTCTTTATCTATGGAACACGAACACAACGAAGAGTTACCGTTTCTAGATATCCTAATGAGACGTAGAGCAGACGGCACAATTCAAAGATTGGTGTACCGCAAAGAAACATGGACTGGCCAATACTTAAATTTTCAGAGCTTCGCACCTGTCCAGTACAAACGTGGCTTAGTACGGACCCTGTTTGACCGTTCTAGAAAGATATGCACCCAGAACACACTGACAGAGGAATTTGACACTCTGAAGAATGCCTTAAACCTGAATGGGTACTCCACAGGATTTATAAATCGCCACTGCCAACAGTCCAAACCGAAATCAGAAGTAACTACAGTCCCTAAACTCAAGGTATTCACCCAGATAATCTTCCGAGGAGATGACGTAATGCAACGCCTGCGGGACCGACTCACCACAGCCGAGCGAACATTCTGTGCTGCAACTCTAGTCATCAGGTACAGAAACACACCGATCCCTGTCCCAGCAGTAAAAGAACCTGTAGCTTTGTACGCCAAATCAAATTGTATTTACAAATTTACATGCAGATGCGAGGCCATCTACATAGGTAGAACTGAGCGACAGTTACATTGCAGGGTTTCGGAACACATTCCGAATTGGGTGGACAAGATACTACACACAGAAGATGGTAGCCTAGGCAGGCAGACACACCGGAACAGTCCGGCTTCATCGGTCGGGAGACATGTGCTCGAGAACGGTCACGTGGTTGAAAGAGACAGTGCCTTCCGTGTGTTGTTCAACACACAATGTAGTCGATTGTTAAAGTTTGCTGAAGCTATAATAATCAACCTTCGTAAGCCGTCCTTGTGCAAGCAGAAAGACATGTTAGTCAGTTAAAAATTACCGTGGTAGACAATCGACATTACTGTGCGAACAAGTGTATATTTCATTTTGAAGGATTTATCTAATTAATTCACGTAAGTTGTGTGATTTCTGCAGTATGTACCTGACGAGATGCAGCGAAATATGCCAGGCAATAAATCGTGCAATCTATTGTTTGTGTCTTCGTTATTCAAATATATAGGAGGGTTTTTGGGGTCCTGTAGCTGTCCACAGCTGAAATCCAGTTCAGACAGTCGATCTAAAGAGTCTGCTTTCTCTTACATTATCAGTTCCAGGTGAGTATTATCTGACTAGGAGTTGGAGTATCAACATCATGTGTTTAGCCAAGCCCTCAGCATACCACCTAATGAAAAGTGTAAAGTTTGGAGCTTGAAGGAGCAGAACCAGACAGATAACTCATAACACTAGTGCATATTGCTGACCACACGCATATTATATATATATATATATATATATATATATATATATATATATATATATATATATATATATATATATATATATATATATACTTGTCTATCAAGCCTGTGTCCTTAGTACTCTTCTTTATGGCAGTGAATCCTTGACAACTTACTCACATCAAGAGAAACGTTTAAACAGCTTTCATATGCAGTGTCTGCGAAGAATTCTTGGTATTAAGTGGCAAGACAGAATCACAAATACTGAAGTATTGGAAAGATCAGATTGCGTGACGGTTTATTCCATGCTCAGTCTTCGTAGACTTAGATGGATAGGACATCTTAGGAGGATGGATGATGGTAAAATACCAAAGGACATCTTTTTTGGTGAATTACAGATGGGTAAGAGATCTCAGGGTCGGCCTCTACTATGATACAAAGATGTGTGTAAGCGGGACATGATTGATACAGGCATTGATAATGCACATTGGTCGCCGCTGAACATGTTGCATGGAGGGCAAACATCAGAAATGGAATAAAGACAAAGGAGAAAATTATTGCAGATAAGTCACACACCGAGCGTGTGAGACGTAAGATGGTGCATGATGGTGGAAATGACCACGTGTTCACATGCACCCACTGCGCGAATTGGCCTTATCAGTCACATTCGCTACCACCATAGATAAAAGTTATTATGCCTTTTTAAAGCACAAACTATCGTCTGTCAAGATGGCAAGGTGCCAATGTGTATATATATATATATATATATATATATATATGTGTGTGTGTATGTGTGTGTGCGTGCGTGCGTGCGTGCGTGCGTGCGTGCGTGCGTGTGTGCGTGGAACGAATATGATATAATTGTATGCAGCCATCTACCCTGAAGAAGAAAATAAATATTATCAGGACTGTGTGATGGTGTCATTACTGATGATAGCCAACCAGTAAACTAGGCAACTAGGCACTTGGAATATGAGAATGATTAACCTGCTCAGCGGAAGAATGGAATTGTTGGATGCTTATGTCAGATATTTGTGTGGGAGTATTAGTCACATCCAATCTTTGGAGTGATAGCACCCAACATAGTTAGGCCTGGCTAACCTGCACCTTCCCTTTTTCCTTTTCACCCAATTTTCTTGTGAGTATGTATATCTAGTTTTGTCCATGTTTTGACAGGGGATGGTGGTCGAATGGAATATATATGGAGAGTATTCCTGAACGAGGAACAACAGCATCCGGAGGGTCGAAATCCTCAGTGAAGGATGAGGTAATTTACCATTCTGCTAATGGACCTTTGAACCGCATTGACCACTCCGAACTCAGTGCTACCCCAGCCTTGTGGACTTAAGCTGAGTGTAATAATGATAACCTCTGTGACAACCAAAGGCCAAAAGATTAGACCAGTCAACCAAGATTCAATCAATCAATCATGTGCCATGCCGGAAAGCGTGGGCGGTCATGACTCGCCATTTCACTCGATCACCAGTGTCGTGGATCATCTCAGTGTTCCTGTCTCGTCCATGCCATGTGGCCAAGCCATCCAGGTATTTTCCTCTCGGTCTGCCTCTTGGTCTGTTTCCTTCGATCTTGTCAGTTGTCACCAAGTTCTCCAATCCATTTCTTCTCATAACATGTCCAAAAAATTTTGACTGTCTACGTCTAATTTCTCTAATCAGTTTACAATGTTCATCTGTCTCCTGTAGTACTTGGTCATTGGTTTTTCTGTCTGTCCATGGTATTCTTTGCATTTTCCTCAGAAACCACATTTCTGCAGCCATCAGATGTTTTTCAGCTTGACTGCCCATTGTCCAAGTTTCACATCCATACAAAAGAACAGGCTCTATGTATCCCCTCAACACTCTTTTTCTCGTTTCAATTGACATCTTTTTATTGGTCAGAATGTTTTTCATCTTGCTAAAGGCTACTTTCGCCATGGCGATTCTTGTTCTAATCAAGATTACCAAATATTTTCTATATCCATCTCAGTTAGAGGGAATAATCAGACAACTATATTGTTAGCCCCAGAAGAGAAGAATGTCAACTTATTCTATGGTGCCAGTACAGTGCATGTAGATCCAGAGGTTTCAGAAACAGAACGTTATAGTAATCACATGCGATGAATAGTTATAACCTATTATGTCTTTTGTGAATATTGGTCGTGTATATTTGAGATGCCCAGCATACACCTTCCCCATTTTTTTTTTCATTATAATATTATAATCTTCTAACACGGAGTTGCCCAATTTTCTTGTAGACTTGTGTGTAACTTTGTCAGGTAATAGGTGATAATACTACATCACTTAACAACAGATCGGTAGAGCTGTGTGTGGTAGGGATACAACTCGCTTTCAGTCTAACCAGAGTGAGCTTGGTCCTCTCTGAATGCGGCGACTTTTCAGTACTCTCTTGGCCTTCTACTAGAAAACTTTACTTTAAACCTAGTGGAAAGTTACCAGAAGTGTCTGTTCCAGAACTAGGGAATCTGACGAGTCATTTCTGGTTTTCATTTAGTAGTCGGCAATAACGAAAAAAAAATCCGATAAAAATGGCGACGAGTTGAAACGTTTATTCTTCGGGGAGACGCTGTTTGGTGTTTTCCTGTGGATTCTGTGGTGTTATTTCGTATTCATTTACTGGAAGTGTTCAAAAGAAGCCACGGAAGGTAGGTGGTGGATAAAATTTTGAGGGCAGCCGACAGGTATTTGTTGGTTGTCTCAAGTTTCGCGACGGCAGGCAGAGGATCTCTTTCGCGAGACAATGGCTGCGGCTACACGACCAGTACAGTCACGGCCATAGAGGAAAGCAACGGCAAACTACCTCTTTAAAGGTGCCTAGTACATTATGATTCGCCTAAAGACTGATCGACGCAAGACAAGGACAGAGACATTAAAATTAGCTACATGGAACGTTAGTACGTTAAACGGCGACGAAAAATTAGAGAACACAAAACAAGAAATGGAGGGAGAAAAAAAAATAATATTTTAGGGCTGTGCGAAACTAGATGGACAGGAGCTGGCATCAAGATAGATGAAGATTTTAAGATTATTTATTCTGGAGGTGAAGATCGACAAAGGGGAGCGGCAATTATTTTGGACCGGAAAACATCAAAATCTGTTCAAGGATATTGGGCCGTGTCGGACAGAGTTCTACTAGTTTAAGTGGCAGAACTTTTAGCATAAATGTTATTCAAGTATATGCCTCAACAGGAGAATCCAGTGAAGATAGTTTTGAGGAATTTTATAATGACATAGAGTATGCCTTAAAGAAATGTAAAAATTCAGAAATAAACATCATAATAGTGGACTTCAATGCAAAAGTAGGAAATCAAGGTGATAGATACACAGTAGGACACTACGGTCTAGGAGATAGAACTGAAAGAGGATACAGACTCATAGAGTTGGCAAAAGAACAGGAAATTATTTTAGGAAACACCTGGTTTAAGCAACACCCTAGAAGATTTTTTTCATGGAGCAGGATCAGAAACCAGATTGACTACATTCTGATTAGCAGAAGATTTAGAAACGCACTAACGATAGCAAAAACAGCTCCCATTGCTGATTGTTATAGTGACCACAGGCTACTTACAGGAACACTGAGGATAAAGTTGAAGAAAGTCAAGAATATAACAGAAAACACTAAATATGATTTGTGTACATTGAGTAATGACAAGGAAATACAAAACAAATTCAACATAGAAGTACAGAACAGATTTGATATATTGTCTGATCTAGAGATATTATTCTAGGATGTGGATAATCAGTGGGAAATGTTGAAGAATTCAATCAGTTTGGCTGCAGAAACAACTATTCTAAAATTACAGAAGGTGTATTGTAAGAAATGGATGACAGAAGAAACTTTTACAACTAATGGAAACAAGAAGACTCAACAAAATAATCTTAAAAAAAAATAATAATTCAAGTCAGAATATTATGTAAGGAGGCAAAAGAAGCATGGCTTGAGGAAAAGTGCTTAGACATTGAAAAACAACACAACAGTCAAAATACCAAATTAGTGCACAAAAGAATTCAGGAACTTACTAATAAAAGAACAAGTACATCAACAGGTTGTCTAAAAACAAAAGATGGCAACATCATAATAGAAAAAGATCATAGTCTACATGTATGGACAGATTATATTAAAAACCTTTATGATCATAACAGAGAGGAACAGTATGATATTAGATTTAATAATGAAGGACCGCCAATTTTGAAGATGGAGGTTCGAAATATTCTTAAGCATATGAAAGCTGGCAAGGCTCCGGTGCAGATAACATCACAACAGAAATGATTAAAGCTTTAGAAGAATATGGAATAGATCAAGTCACCAGACTGCTGAACACATTATATGATACTGGAGATATACCTTCTGAATTATGTAACTCTGTATTTATTGCAATCCCAAAGAAATCAGGAAGCCTTGGAATGTGATCAACATAGAACAATAGTATAATGACTCACTTTACAAAGATTTTGCTAAGAATTATCATGCAAAGAGCGAGGAAGAAAATACAACCTGAAATAGGGGAAGAACAATGTGGGTTTGTAGAAGGAAAGGGTACAGTAAATGCTGTGTATATGCTGCGAACAGTTATTGAACGTGCTATAGAAGTAAACAAGGATATACATCTTTGCTTTATTGACTACACAAAGGCTTTTGAAAGAATTATATGTGTCAAAATGGTAGATATGCTTGCAGATCTACAAATTGATGGGAAAGACATTAGACTTATAAAAAACATATATTGGAAACAACAAGCTGCCATTATGATTGATAATGAAGTGGGACAATATTAGCCTATTAAGAGAGATGTTAGTCAGGGATGTGTAATGTCTTCAGATCTTTTTTCCCTATACAGTGAAAATATTTTCAGAAATGTAGAAGATATAAATGGAATCAGCATTGGAGGACGAAACATCAATAACATTATATATGCAGATGATACAGTATTGATTACAGACAATGCACAGGATCTGCAACAATTAGTAAATGCGGTTGTTGTACACAGTGAGCAACTGAGGTTAGAATTAAATTGTAAAAAGACTCAGGTTATGGTCGTCACTAGGAAGAACGAACTACTACAATGTAATATACAAGTAAATGGGAGTATTCTTCAACACGTGAATCGGTACAATTACCTCGGAACAGTCATAACATCTGATGGGAGATACCTTGAAGAGATTAGAACAAGAATCGCCATGGCGAAAGTAGCCTTTAGCAAGATGAAAAACATTCTGACCAATAAGAAGGTGTCAACTGAAACGAGAAAAGGAGTTTTGAGGGGATGCATAGAGCCTGTTCTTTTGTATGGATGTGAAACTTGGACAATGAGCAGTCAAGCTGAAAAACATCTGATGGCTGCAGAAATGTGGTTTCTGAGGAAAATGCAAAGAATACCATGGACAGACAGAAAAATCAATGACCAAGTACTACAGGAGACAAATGAAAATCGTAAATTGATTAGAGATATTAGACGCAGACAGTCAAAATGTTTTTGGCATGGTATGAGAAGAAATGGATTGGAGAACTTAGTGACAACTGGTAAGATCGAAGGGAACAGACCAAGGGGAAGACCAAGAAGTAAATACCTGGATGGCTTGGCCACATGGCATGGACGAGACAGGAACACTGAGCTAATTCACGACTCTGGTGATCGAGTGAAATGGCGAGTCATGACCGCCCACGCTTTCCGGCATGGCACATGATGGATTGATTGATTAATAACGATTTGGGGATATCTATCTCCCATTTCTATTTACTGTACCACACTATACTGTCACTACTTCCGGTTCATGTTGTGTTATACTTGAGGTGTTGTGAAGTAATCTGCATGTGCAGGTTTGCTTGGTTGATTGATCTTTTGGAAAACCAAGTTTGAACTCTTAGTTCCGATGTTTTATCTCCAGCTGGTGGGAGGCAAACAAAGACTGGCAACTGTTGGAGTCAGGTTGTTGTTGAGACCGCAGACACGGTACCAAAGTGGCATATTTACGGGGGCTGTGTTAAAGGGCTCTCTATTACCCCCCCCCCCCCCCTCCTCTCCAACCCGTGAAACCGGCGGGGTATGAAGACTGGCACTGGACCTTCATATCTGCAGAGAGGCATATCAGCAGGTAAGCAGGTCAGGATTCAACAGGGCACGTACAGACTGGCTGAAACTATGGTTAGGACGCCAACGTTTTCTCCCTGGGTTTTATTTTTGTCATCCTAATCAAAGTCCAGAAAGCCACGAGCTTGCTTAAACCGAGCGTTATTAGGATTATGAGCGCAATGCAACTATCAAGAATTAGCAGAATGTGCTTATCAACAGCAAACATTGTTCTAAGAGCAATTAGAGTGTTAGTCAGTTCTTAGCCAGAAATGACTGATCTACCGTATAACAACAGTAGACGGTACTGCCTGCTTTCTGTGAGCACCGAATGTTGGGCGGCGCTCATAAAACTCGACACCCCACATTATGACAACAGAAGCGCCGACACGCGGACAGCTAGAGCATTGCTTTGCTGATCCGACAGCTTCTGCAACCTGTCTTGTACCAGATGTATTGATGTTACCTCTCCTCTGAAGTAAACTGTGCAGGCCGAGACAGGGATCATGCTGCATGAGGAACACATGGTCTGTACAGTTCAGCCCAGGCTCTGTGCTATCGATAGTTTATTATGCATGTTTTGGTTTTTTTCGAAGCGCAATAACTATCGTCTGTCAAAGCGAGAATGTGCCAGTACCAATTAGCGTCATTCGTGATTGTCCTGTCAAAGAGAATAGGAAACACAGAAATATTTAATTATGTGTGCTTTTGTTTATAGACTATTCCATTGACTTAGATAAAGCAATAAGGACGAACATACACATATGAATAACACACATGTAAGAACTTTGGAAACATATATCAACTGGCAACAGATACTATCTGTGAATGGAAATACCCAAATAGTTGCAGACAGTCAAGCAAGAGTAATCATCAGACAGACTAACTTTCTCTCATGGGTGTTACTTATATTCTATGTTTTGTGATTTCAACACAGTGCTAAATTAAAGCAATGAAAATGAATTTAAAAAATCATAGAGATCATAATAACTGAATATTATAGACATAGGAATAAAGATAAACAATAATACAACACAACAAATATGGTGATGGTCAAGAAAAACAAAGTCATAAATAATGTACAGTAAAGTAAACGAAAATTAAACGCAGTAACAAGAAATAATTAAAATGTCAAGCAGAGCCCCTGGAGATGTGAATATACAGAAGAATATGTCGTATTTCATTGAGACGAAAATAATCAAATACATAATTTCTAGAAAAACTGGGAATGAAAAGAGAGTTGATGAAAGAAATAAAAAAGAGGCAAGTGAAATATTTTGGCCACCTTAAAAGACATAACACTCTTATAAAAACATACTGGAGGGCAAGATTGAAGGCAAGCGAGCAAGAGGTAGACAACGATACAAGTCGGAAGACAACATCAAGAGATGAACAAATAACAATTCTACAGAATGTACAGTCAGAACGAGAGACATACAGTGATGGAGATCCATTACAGCCAGCCTTCATTGTGGTGACTGCACCTGATTGATTGATTGATTGATTGATTGACTGATTCAACAAGAAATGACAGATATAATTGTAAACGAAAGTCAAAACAATGGATTTAGCCTGAATAACAGAAGAAAACAACTAGAAGCAATGGTTATCACAACAACGCAAAAAGTGTATGAACAAATTCAACAATAAAGTGAAAAGAACCGATCTGAACTAAGTCAATGTATTTAAGTATGTGGGTAATTTAGTTACAGCAAATGGCAAACTACCTTCTGCAAACTTGCCAAGAAACCTTAATAACTATGGATGTGTGTATCGGACGCGGGACATCTTGCATATGATCGAGTGGTTTTCCGGAAGGTTGTTCTGCAAAGGTTCTGCAAAGGACATGCTACTGAATGAATGAATGAATGAGATGACAGCTGCATTAAAGAAGTTAACACTAAAATAGCCCAAGCAAAGGTAGCAATTCACAGGATGAGAAATTGTCTCTTTATCTTTGCCAGTCGATGTGCGGAAATTAGTTTGGAATTAGTATGGAAGCGAGTCATAGACATTTAGCGCAACAAGTGCGAAATTATGTGGAAACTGTTGAGATGTGGTTTCACAAAATAACGATACGAATAGCTAATTCTGATGGATTGTCCTGTACTTAATCTATCTAATCTATCTGCGCCCAGTAGCCATATGTCTGTCTGACCATCTACCACGCAATCTGAGGTGAGTTGACTTGATTTGAGACAAAAACCAATATCCCAGCACTCGGGACATTCCATACGTGCACTGTCCTAATTTGCAACAGCCAGCGAAGAGTCCCAATACTAATGCTGCCAGCAGCAGGCTGATTATGTGCCCGTCTGACTTTTCATCGGAGTTTTGTGTGTCGGCCAGACTCTCTGGTCCCTCCCTGCGGTATCATTCTCTCCAAGCCACGATGATCTATTTGTTCTTCTGCACTATATGCACGATTTAAGAGAAATGCCAGGAAATGTTTTCCATTTTCATTGACCTTACCAAGACTTTAGATACAGTCACCAGAGAAGGACTGTGGAAGATTATGGCGAAATATAGCTGTCCACGAAAATCTGTTCAAATATTGCGGCTATTTCATGATGGTATGCAGGCAAGAGTACAGGAATATTGTGAACTGTCTGAGCCCTTTCCTGTCACCGATGGAATGAAGCAAGGATGTGTCCTGGCACCACAGCATCATGTTTTCAGCCATGCTGAAGAATGCCTTCGAGAACAATGACATTGGAACAGACATCAACTACCACATGAATGGAAGGTTGTTCAATCTCATAAGGCTGAAAGCTAAAACCAAAACTAACAGCGACATCGTCAGAGAGCTGCTGTTTGCTGATGATTGCGCCCTATATGCCAACTCAGAGGCAGACATGCAACACAATGTTTAAGCTTTCTCATATGTCTGTGCCAACTTTGGGCTCAATATCAACTTGGAAAAGACTGTAGTTATGTACCAGCCAGCGTCAGGGAATAATCACACTATGCCGAATATCAAGGTGAATAGTCATAGACTAAGTGTTGTGGACAAATTCATCTATCTTGGCAGCTCTGTGTTACAAGCTGCCACAATTGACGTCGAAGTGAATGCAAGTATCTCCAAGGCCAGCGCGACCTTTGGCAGACTGTACAAAAATGTATGGGACAGAGATGGAATAAGTCTGCAAACAAAGTTGAAATTCTGCAAAGCAGTTCTATTACCCACACTGCTATATGCTTGTGAAACCTGGACTGTTTATCAGCGACACGCTAGGAAATTAAACCACTTCCACAGTCTGCCATAGGAAGCTATTGAAGATTAAATGGCAAGAATAGATCCCAGACACTGAAGTTCTAGAAAGAGCGTCCATGCCCAATATCCACACTCTACTAATGAAGAATCAGATTCACTGGGCTGGTCACTTGACTCGCATGCCAGATCACAGGCTCCCTAAACGTACTTTTTTTTACGGCGAACTGCGCTGTGGTAAACGCTCCTATGGCGGCCAGAGGAAACGCTTTAAAGACACTCTGAAAGCCTCAATGAAAGATATTGGAATTCATCTTGACACCCGGGAGACTTCTGCCAAAGACCGAACTTCGTGGCGTACTCATTACGCAAGAGTGCAGTCACTTGTGAAGCAACCAGGACTGCAAGAGCTGTGAAGAAAAGGCTGGGTAGAAAAACCACTGCAGAAGACCCTCCTCCTGGAACGTCAAGCATTCTTTGTCCACATTGTTAAATAACATTTCGACCCACAATATGCCTTTTCAACCATCTTAGAATTCACGGCTCCATACTTTCAACCCCACTGGATGAAATGAATGGTCACCATCATTCTTGATGGACAAACAACACATATGATTCCAAATGGTCCCGAAGACATCTGTCTTTTCATGCACCTATCCCACACCAAATGTTGCAGACTCTGCCAATATGTCGGAATCTTTGTTTCCCACCACCAGCATGTTCTGGGGGAAAACATCCAAATGATCCTTTTTTTTTTAAATTGTTGAATGGAAGCCTGCCAGTCTGCCCGAAGCATGCCTGTCGGCACCTTTTTTCATCGTACTTTGGAAGTCCGTTACAATTATGACATGCCAGTGCTAAGGAACGCCGCAGTAACTGCCTCCACCTCAATCAATTCTCAGAATAAATTATGTGGTATCATATACCAGGCTCTCGTCCACCAATTTTCGCAACGAATGCCCGGTCACTTCAATTACCTCTTGACACATAGCTATCCGTGTAGATCAGTGGTTCTCAACCGGTGGGGAATTCCCCCCCCCCCCCCGGGGGGGAATTTTGGGGTTTCCAGGGGGGGAATGAAGATTATTTCAAGATTGCGTTAATACAAAAACCGATTACTTGATCTTGTTTTTCCCTTCCTACTTTACGGTTCTGTACGTCTCACCCTTCTAAAATTCATTTTATAAAGTAAATAGACCCACAAATCACGTTTTATGTGGACGTCTAGACTTGTTTTAGTATGTGCTATTAAATTTAGCTTCAATTATTACGTATGCTGTGTAGGAGCAGGGGGAAATTTTTAGGGAGGAAATACGAAGGGGGGGGTGGGGGGGAATGACGTTCTAAAAATATGGTGAGGGGGGGAATGACGTCCTAAAAATATGGTGAAGGGGGGAACGGGCCAAAAAAGGTTGAGAACCACTGGTGTAGATGATTATATCGACTGGTCGCGAATTGTCCTGGATCACTTTTTGCATTTCCCAGTCAGGGCAGTCTGACGGCCAATTCCTACATTCCAGATCCAATGTTATTATGACTCTGCACAAGTTTGCATCCACTGGGCGATATAATTTAGCTTGCATCACCCTGAGCCTGTCTGCAATTATGGGCAAGGCTAGGATGTATCGTATACATTCAACTGGCGTGTTCCTTGTGCATTCCAGTATCACCCGCAAATCTTCATTATATATGCAGTCTAATTTAATCAGCTGACACTTTGACACTGTGAACCATACCCTATTACTACTTGATTTTGATAGAGTGTGAACAATATTCCTTGCCCCGTGTACATTGCTGCCATGATCTTTAACACACAGAATCCTTAGATCTTATAGCAGCTGCTTCCACAATCTCCGAAGGACAGGCGTCTGTCGAAGTTGATGCCAGGTATCTCGATTTACTCTCTCTCTCTCTCTCTCTCTCTCTCTCTCTCTCTCTCTCTCTTCTCTCTCTCTCTCTCTCTCTCTCTCTCTCTCTCTCTCTCTCTCTCTCTCTCTCTCTCTCTCTCTCTCTCTCACTCTGTTAACATTTCTGCCCTTTATTGTAAGAGTAGGGACGTCAGCCTTTACAGTCATGTTATTCAGAAAGCACCATAACACAGACTGGGTTAATGAAATTACCCATCTATGTACGCCAGTCGATTACTTTGTTAACTGTCTCCTGCAAATATCGCGCTAGTTGCATCCTGTCTCTACCCCGCTTTTTGTTATTGACAGTATACATCACAATGAACCAGCTTGCAGCAACTAACTACTCGTATGTTGAAGATCTCCTCACTAATCTACCAGACACTATCTGTTATTATTCTCCACAACCATATGTTTGCGTACTGCAACTTTCTGCTTTGGTTGACGATTTAGTCCGTAATCTATCAGCATACAGCAGTTATCGTTTCTGAATGACAACGATTAACGAAATAATCTATTCCTCCATATTGTTGGTATATGCATGTGTTATTGTGTGTGTATGTGTGCCTGTCCGGAGCTAGACATGTAGGTTGTATGGTGTGTCTGCCTGTCTGCTTGCCAGCCTGACTATTGCCTATATGCATGTCTGCCTGCTTGTCTGTCTGCCTGTCTGCCTGCTTGTCTGTCTGCCTATCTACCTACTTGTCTACCTGCCTTGTAGCCTTGCGGTATCTAATCAGCTTAGAACTTAACCAGCTGGAATTTCAATCATTCCCAGTAGCGAATTCTTCACTGCAAAGCCAACACCATGTTGCCTCTTTTTTCCTGTCTGCCCTCTACTCTTCCAAAAAAGGGTGTAATTGTTTTTCTTGATTGGCCCTTCCTCAGCGAGGCGAGTCTCCTGCAGGCTAGCAATATCAATGTTAAGACGATTGAATTCGGCATCAATCATAGCCGTTTTTCTCACATCGTCAATATTCGTAAAGTCAGTGGAAAATCCTGTTCACATGTGTCTTACGTTTCAGGTTGCTAGCCGTTGCTTGAGGTTTCTATTTTTCTTTTTTTTATATTACCTCGTGCATTGGTTTTACAGCCTGCGATTCAGAATTTGTCCTAGCCCCAAGCACCCATTGAAGCAGGCAGGCTGTGGCGGATCAGCGCCCAACTGGTCGGGAGCTTCCCAGCATGAGGCGGGCGGTAGCTGATCAGTGACACCTGTAGGTGTCTTCCACTGTCAGAGGCAACCCGTGGCGACCCATGTATACACCAATTGACAAGGACTTATAACACGTAAATGATACCTGTCGCTTTGATTCCGAGACCGGTTAAGACCAGGGATGGCGTTATTGCCTCTCCATAGCACAAATCCTGGGCTAACATATAGAGACCATATGTTACCCATGCAGCAGGATCCCTCTCTCGGCCTGCCTAGTTCACTCCAGAGAAAAGGTAACACCAAAACATCTGGAACAAGACAAGCTGCAGAAGCTGCCGGATCAGCAAACCAATGCTCTAAATGTCCAACAATCGGCGCTTTCAGAAAGCAGGTAGTACCATTTACTGTCATACGGCAGCTCAGTCATATCTGACTAAGATCTGATTAAATGTATGCTCCAGCACCAGAATAATGTACTGACACGTATTACTACCATGCAATTCAAGGAATCCTCACCCCCCCCCCCCTCACCTTGCACAGTGGTACTAAAGTAGGGGACACCAAGATTATGTCAATGACGCTGATAGACAGGCAAGCAAGCAAGCAGGTAGACAGACACGAAGGCAGGTAATTAAGTATGCATGCATCTATACATGCATACATATATACACACACGCACACGCACACACACACATATACACACACACACGAGAGCATACACATACATTATTCCTTACACACACATATATGTATCCATAATACATCCACCCATCCATTCATCCATAAATACATACATCCATCTAAATATTCATCCACTCATCTTCCAACCCATCTATTCATTGACCCAACGATCCATTCATTGACCCAACGATCCATTCGTATTCTTTTCATCCATCCCTGCATCCACCCATCCATCCCATCCCATATAACACATACACACACATACCTATGTCGGCTACTGGATTAGGTTACGTATTCTTCCCATTAGTGAATTTTTATAGAGTTCTTACTGATATAAATTATGGGTTAGTAAATAGAAATGTTATTTGAGCTTCACAACTTTTCTAGACAAGCCTCTGTCATGTGAACACGCAAAAACAAACTCATAGACTTTATCCTGTCATTGTCGCCACGAACAAGGACACACATAGACAGAACAAGGGCGCATTGTCCACACAGGTACCAGTCACCAGTAACGGCCGAGGACATTCTCATGCACGTTCAAGTACCTTCATGGAACACTCAGCTGACTCTTGTGAAGCAGCACAGCCTGTTTCCTAAGCACCTCTTGTTTTCATTAGCAGGATAAATCTGCATCTCTGTCAGGGGCTCCTATGGTGTTACTGGGAAGAATGGAGGGCGTCAGTTCTGGGCCACACAATGGCTACAAACGTGGCTTTTGTTAGACACCTTCCGTTTGAGGCGTGCCAGACGTTTGGACGGAGAACAATGGACCGTCGTGCCTTGCTTTGTGCTAATACTGACAACAGGCACCTCTTCTATAAACGGAGCTGCTTGTCATGAATTAATGGGTTTCCAACAACCTCTGGGCTTTCATGAAAGGCAATAAGCAACACAAAAAGTTCTCAGTCCGAGTCACAGCCAGTCCCAATTTGTACAGAATATTTTCTATTGGTTTTTAATATTTGGTCACCATTTCATGGCCACAGAAGTCAATAGTCAGAGTACTTTGCACCCCTAGATTCTGCCGCCAGATGTCAGTAAAATACTATGTTGTACCATCTGACACGTGTGCATTTGTATGCTAACTAAGTCTCATGAGGAAAAACAAAACCGGTTATGTTTGATGCTCTATAAATGAGCGTCACAGCGCTAGGTGTAAGATACTGAGGGCTAGGTATTTCCCAGCACATTTCGAAGGGAATTGATGTATTAGCATTTTACCTATTGTAAGCTGATTACCTAAAAGCAGGTAGCATCCTTACTCGCTATCTCTGCGACTAGTTCTACATTCCATTCCTTACACCAGCAGACGTAATCGAGAAGATCCGTTAAATGATGTCACCATATGTGTGCGTGTGTGTGTGTGTGTGTGTGTGTTTGTCTGTTTGTGTGCGTGCGTGCATGCGTCTGTGTGTCTGTATGCAGGTAAGTATGTATGTACGTACGTGTAGACAGGTGTGTGGATATTTGTCTGTTTACCTGCCTGCCTGTATGGCTTTCTTGTATCTGCGTGCATTCTTTACATTCTTTTATTATTTGTTGTTGATTTTTTTTTTTAAATTACGAGCACTGATCACATTACCAGAATTTTCAGTTTGTCCCTCTCATATAAAATGTGTTTCTAATGCTTTCGTATTCCCTAGACGAGGCATAGTTACCCTTCTTAGTGCAAATCAACTCTTGGTCAACTCTGGGCAGAGCAATTTAGCAACATCTTACATGCAACCTCCTCAATCAAAGACGAAAGCATTAACTGCCTTCATCAAGTTCCCACTAATGATGCTCTTGCAGACTTACCAGCTATAGTGGAAATAAACTAAGCTATCCAGCAACGTTCCAGCAGTAAGGCCCATGGTCCTGACTTAATTCCAGCAGAGTTCTACAAAGCAGATAAAAAGCAGTTCTAATAGAGCAGCCTCACCAATGCTTCACCATGCCACAGGATTTCAAGGACGCGTTAATAATCCACCTTTACAAATGTAAAGGCAACCGCCAATCTAGTGACAACCACCGAGGCATCTCCTTGTTCTCAATTGCAGGAAAGATACTCGCCAGAATTCTTCTCAGTGGCCTCACAGCCCATCTCGATCAAGGTCTTCTTCCTGAGAGTCAATGTGGCTTCAGAAAAGAACGAGGAACTGTTGACATGATTTTCCCTGCAAGGCAGTTGTTAAAGAAATGTCAGGAAAATAACTCCGAAATGTTCTCCACTTTTTTTGATCTTACCAAGGAGTTTGATACAGTTAACAGAGAAGGACTGTTGAAGATTATGGCGAAATATGGCTATTCACGAAAGTTTGTCCAAATAGTGCGGCTATTTCATAATGGTATGCAGGCAAGAGTACGGAAAAATGGCGAATTGTCTGAGCCCTTTCCTGTCACAAATGGAGTGAAGCAAGGATGTGACCTGGTACGACCACTGTTCAGCCTCATGTTTTCAGCTATGCTGATGAATGCCTTCGAGAACAACGATATTGGAATAGACATCAACTACCGCATGGATAGAAAGTTGTTCAATCTCAGAAGGCTGAAAGCTAAAACCAAAACTACCAGCGACACCGTCAGAGAACTCCTGTTTGCTGATGATTGCGCTCTATATGCCAACTCAGAGGTAGACATGCAACACAATGTTTCAGCTTTCTCATATGCCTGTGCCAACCTTCGGCTCAGTATCAGCTTGGAGAAGACTAGATATGTACCAGCCAGCTCCGGAGATTAATCACCCCGAGCCGAATATCAAAGTGAATGGTCATAGACTAAGCCTTGTGGACAAATTCATCTATCTTGGCAGTACTCTGTCACAAGCTCCCACAACTGATGACAAAGTGAAAAAAAAAGAATCACCAAGGCCAGCCGGGCCTTTTGACAGACTAGAAATGTGTGGGATAAAAATGGAATAAGTCTGCAAACAAAGCTGAAATTCAACAAACAGTCGTATTATCCACGCTGCTATATGCTTATGAAACCTGGACTGTTTACCAGCGACAGGCTAGGAAATTAAACCACTTCCACGCAGTTTGCCTTATGAAGCTATTGAATATTAAATGGCAAGATAAGATCTCAGGAAATAAATGACTGTAGACCCCGAGGTAGGCCAAGAAGACGGTGGAGAGATAATATATATACAGATCTACAAGCACTTGAAATCAACGACTGGCAAGAGAAGGTCAACCAGAGAGACGAATGGAGACGGATTGTATCCGCAGCAAAGAACCTCAATGGCTCGGAACGCTGAAGAAGAAGAAGAAGAAGAAGAAGAAGAAGAAGAAGAAGAAGAAGAAGAAGAAGAAGAAGAAGAAGAAGAAGAAGAAGAAGAAGAAGAAGAAGAAGAAGAAGAAGAAGAAGCAGAAGAAGAAGCAGAAGAAGAAGAAGAAGAAGAAGAAGAAGAAGAAGAAGAAGAAGAAGAAGAAGAAAAGATCCCAGACACTGAAGTTCCAGAAAGATCGTCCATGTCCGCTATCCACGCTCTACTAATGAAGAATCACATCCGCTGGGCTGGTCACTTAAGTCGCATGCCAGATCACAGGCTCACTAAACGAATTTTTTACGGCGAGCTGCGTTGTGGTAAACGCTCCCAGGGCGGCCAGAGCTTTAAAGACACTGTGAATATCTCACTGAAAGCTTTTGGAATTCATCATGATAGCTGGGAGACTGCTGCCAAAGACCGAAATTCGTGGCGTACATCATTACACAAGGGTGTAGTCACGTGTGCAGCAAACAGGACTGCAAGGGCTGTGAAAAAAGACTGGACAGAAAAACCACCGCAGGAGATCCCTCTCCTGGAACGTCAAGCATCCTGTGCCCACATTGTCAAAGAACATTTCGAGCCAACATAGGCCTTTACCAGCCATCTTAGAACAAACTGCTCCAAACTTTCAACCCTACTGCATGAAATGAATGGTCAATATCATTCTTGATGGACGAACACCATTCCCCAGATGTTAATGATTCACATCCTGATATAGAGCTTCTTATAACAAGTCCTTTGACGCCTCAGTCTCATTTATTTCCTTTGTGATACTGTTAGGAAGTGACCATAAATCCATGGCTGAAAGAATCACCCCCGCGTCAACTTAAGATTCTCTTTACTTTTCGGAACAACTGCCTACGTTGTCAGCACCTAACACGATGTTAGTTAGTTAGTTAGCTAGTAGCGGTTCCAACTTCACGACAACGGTTCGTCAACATTATGCTCCGTTCCTGTGCCAGCGAATATCACACAAAATGCTCCTCACTGCCCTATGTGAGAAGTTAAAAGACAGGAGTTTCCGCAAGCCAAAAGCCCGCACAGGTACACTGTGCATAATGCCGCCGCCAGAAAGAATGCCAACACAAGTCTTCCACGAAAAATACAGTTCATCATTGATAGAATCGGCAGTCACCAGAAAGTCTTCATTGACCCGGGTTTTATCCCATATGGCTCGGTCTCTTTCCGCAGAGCGATCCGCAGAAAAAGCCACACAAAGCACCAACTCCGTAGCTCCAGCAACGACCCCCACGAGTCTCCGAGAGAAATGTACTCGTGAACCGAAAAGGCATCATCATCATCATCAAGTGCCCTGCCGGCTGGCGTAGGCGTTCATGGCTCTCCACAGATCTCGGTCTTTGGTGTTCTGGATCAACTCTGCTGATGATATTCCTCCATGCCACCGTCTCAATCCGTCCAGCATCATTTCTCTTGGTCTGCCTCTGCCTCTCTTCCCCTTGATCTTTCCAGTTGTCACGATGTTCTCCAATGCCTCTCTTCTCATCACATGACCAAAGAAAGCTGTTTGTCTCTTTCTTATTGTTGTATATAGTGTTCTAGTTTCATTAGCCGCTTTCAGGCAATCGTTGTTAGTTACTCTGGCAGTCCAAGGAATTCGCAACATTCGTCTTAAAAACCACATCTCTTTTGCTTCTAAGTTCTTCCTAATTTGTTCATTTACATTCCAAGATTCGCTGCCATACAGAAAAACTGGTTCTATATAGCATTTTAGCACTCTCTTCCTTACATTCAATGATAGCGACTTTTTGCATAAGATACTCTTCATTTTCTAAAATGCGGATTTTGCCTGCCATATTCTGCTCTTTATCTCTGTTCTACATCTTCCATCTGATGTTATAAATGTTCCTTAGGTATTTAAAATTATCCACTTGATTGAGAATTTCCCCTACTATTTCTATGTCACATTTTGGTGTTCCTTTTTTCTTTGATATCACCATTGTTACTGTTTTCTTGATATTCAAGGAGAGTCCTTTCTGTGCAATCTCTGTTACTACAATGTCCAACAATTGTTGTAGGTCTGTTACATTATCCGCCACCAATACTGTGTCATCTGCATAGCGTATATTGTTTATATGATATCCTCCGATTAGTATTCCTGGCTTCTCTTTGATCTCTCTCATTATTACTTCGCTATATACTGAGAAGAAGGACCGCCAATTTTGAAGATGGAGGTTCTAAATGTTTTTAAGCATATGAAAGGTGGCAAGGCCCCAGGTGCAGATAACATCACAACAGAAATGATTAAAGCTTTAGAAGAATATGGAATAGATAAAGTCACCAGACTGCTGAACACATTATATGATACTTATATGATACCTTCTGAATTATGTAACTCTGTATTTATTGCAATCCCAAAGAAATCAGGAGTCTTAGAATGTGATCAATATAGAAGAATTAGTATAATGAGTCACATCACAAAGATTTTGCTAAGAATTATCATGCAAAGAGTGAGGAAGAAATTACAACCTGAAATAGGGGAAGAACAATGTGGGTTGGTGGAAGGAAAGGGGTACTGTAAATGCTGTGTGTATATATATATATATATATATATATATATATATATATATATATATATATATATATATATATATATATATATATATATATATATATATATAATATATATATGCTGCGAACAGTTATTGAACGTGCTATAAAAGTAAACACGGATATACATCTTTGCTTTATTGACTACACAAAGGCTTTTGATAGAGTTAGACATATCATCATGGTGGATATGCTTGCAGATCTACAAATTGATGGGAAAGACATTAGACTTATAAAAAACATATATTGTAAACAAGAAGCTGCCATAAGGATTGATAATGAAGTGGCCCATTAAGAGAGGTGTTAGGCAGGGATGTGTAATGTCTCCAGATCTTTTTTCCCTGTACAGTGAACATATTTTAAGAAATGTAGAAGATATAAATGGAGTCAGCATTAGAGGACGAAACATCAATAACATTAGATATTGTATCTCAGATGATACAGTATTGATTGCAGACAATGCGCAGGATCTGCAACAATTAGTAAATGCGGTTGTTGTACACAGTGAACAACTGGGGTTAGAATTAAATTGTAAAAATACACAGGTTATGGTAGTCACTAGGAAGAACGAAGTACCACAATGTAATATACAAGTAAATGGGAATATTCTTCAACAAGTGAATCGGTACAATTATCTCGGAACAGTCATAACATCTGATGGGAGATGCCTTGAAGAGATTAGAACAAGAATCGCCATGGCGAAAGTAGCCTTTAGCAAGATGAAAAACATTCTGACCTATAAAAAGATGTCAACTGAACCAAGAAAAAGAGTGTTGATGGGATACATAGAGCCTGTTCTTTTGTATGGATGTGAAACGTGGACAATGTGCCGTCAAGCTGAAAAACATCTGATGGCTGCAGAAATGTGGTTTCTTAGGAAAATGCAAAGAATACCATGGGCAGATAGAAAAACCAATGACCAAGTACTACATGAGACAAATGAAAATCGTAAATTGATTAGAGAAATTAGACGTAGACAGTCAAAATCTTTTGGACATGTTATGAGAAGAAATGGATTAGAGAACTTAGTGGCTACTGGCAAGATCGAAGGGAACAGACCAAGAGGAAGACCGAGAGGAAAATACCTGGATGGCTTGGCCACATGGCATGGACGAGACAGGAACACTAAGCTGATCCACGACACTGGTGACCGAGTGAAATGGCGAGTCATGACCGCCCACGCTTTCCGGCATGGCACATGATTGATTGACTGATATACTGAGAAGAGATCGGGTGACAAAACACATCCCTGTCGTACTCTTAGCTTTATCTGTTCGTAACTACCCTCTTTATTTCCCATTTTAATTGCTGCTACTTGGTTCCAGTATATATTCTTTATAATTCTTAAATCTTTCCCATCAATGTTGATATCTTCCAACATTTTAATCAGCTCATCATGTTTTACTTTATCAAATGCCTTAGTATAATCTATGAAGCACAAATATATGTCTCTTTGTTTCTCTATTGATCTTTCTGTTAGTGTTTGTAATATATATATATATACTAGCTGACCCGGCCCGGCTTCGCCCAGTCCTTGGTGGGGAGCATCTCATTTAATTCATATAAGTAGTCATATAAGTTCCCGTTCCCGTTACCGACTATCTGTCTGTCTGTCTGTCTGTCTGTCTGTCTGTCTGTCTGTCTGTCTGTCTGTCTGTCTGTCTGTCTGTCTGTCTGTCAGACCCGGCCCGGCATCGCCCAGCTCCTGGTGTGGAGCATCTCATTTAATTCATATAAGTAGTCATATAAGCTCACGTTCCCGTTCCCGACTGTCTGTCTGTCTGTCTGTCTGTCTGTCTGTCTGTCTGTCTGTCTGTCTGTCTGTCTGTCTGTCTGTCTAATCATTTATTGGTTGCAGTTAGAACAACCTTAGATAAACGAAGACCAACTTACAAAAGCATTAGAAAGAGCACTTGAAAGATCTTTACATCTTCCCCAATAATTAACTTGGGTAAATGGAGCAGCGGCAGCAGCAGCAGAAGAAGAAGAAAAAGGAGGAGTAGGAGCTGGGAGGAGGAAGAGGGAGGTGGAGGAGGGAGGAGGAGGGAGGAGTAGGAGGGAGGAAGAGATAGGCGGAGAGAGGAGGAGGAGGGAAGAGGAGGGAGGAGGAAGGAGGAGGAGTAGTAGGGAGGAGGAGGGATTAGGAGGAGGAGAGAGGAGGAGGGAGAGGAGGAGGAGGAGGAGGAGGAGGAGGCAGGAGGAGGAGAGGAGGTGGGAGGAGGAGGGGAGGAGGAGGGGGAGGAGGAGGGAGGAGGGGGAGGAGGGAGGAGGAAGCAGGGAGGAGGAAGGAGGAGGAGGAGGGAGAAGGGGGAGGAGACGAAGGAGGAGGAGTGAGATGGAGGAGGAGGAGGGAGGGAGGAGGGAGATGGAGGAGGAGGAGGGAGGAGGAGGAGATGGAGGGGAGGGAGGGAGGGAGGGAGGAGGAAGAGAGGAGGAGAGGGAGGAGGCGGAGGAGAGAAGGAGGAGGGAGGAGAGGAGGGGAGGATGAGGATGGGAGGATGAAGAGGGAGGAGGAGGGGATGTGGAGGGAGGAGGAGAGGAGGAGGAGGAAGGATGTAGAGGGAGGAGGAGGGAGGAGGAGAGAGGATGAGGAGGGAGGAGGAGAAGGTGAGGAGGAGAAGGGATGAGGAGGAGGAGGAGGAGGAGGAGGAAGAGGGAGGAGAGGGAGGAGGAGGAGGAGGAGGGAGGAGAGGAGGGAGGAGAGGAGGAGGAGGGAGAAGAGGGAGGAGGAGGAGGAGGGAGGAGGGGAGGACGTAGGAGGGAGGAGGAGGAGGAGGAGGGAGTAGGAGGAGAGAGGAGGAGAAGGGAGGAGGAAGGAAGAGGAGTGATTAGGAGGAGGGAGGAGGGCGAGGAGGCAGGAGGAGGAAGAGGGAGGAAGAGGGAGGAGGAGGAAAGAGGAGGAGGAAGGAGGAGGAAGAGGAGAGGAGGAGGAGGAGGAGAAAGAGGGAAGAGGAGGATGGAGGAGGGAGAGGGAGGAGGGGGAGGGGAAGAGGAAGAGGGTAGGAGGTGGAGGAGGGGAGAGGAGGAGGAGGAGGAATATAACGCATATGCCTGTAGATTTAATAATGGCTGAAGTTGTTCCATGTCTTCTTAGAGTTGGCGACAGTGTAAAGAAATATAAAATCTTCAAACTTGATAGAGATAAGGTAACTATTATTTATTTATTCTTTAAGCATAAAAAGATGAGTTACAATGTTATGCATTATGCATTATTTTTATGAAAACTTTGAAAATGCCTTAAAGATTGTATCACTATTTATTATAACTCATATGCCGGTATATAACTATAGGACAAAGAGTTTATAAATCTTTGAAAACGATGCAACAATATGACTATAAGTTATACAGAAAAGTTATGCCCCTTGAAATAACTTTTACAGAGTTAAGTCCCCTCGCTGTATAGAAATTACAATGAAAAATGAAAAATTAAATAATATTGGGTAAGCAGCCGATTTCACACTAAAAAATATCACAGTGGGCTGCGCTGGAATGAAAGGAAGACGTGTAGAAAATTTCATCTCAATCGGATGGGCCGTTCGCGAGCGCATAAAGGACATACGGACATACAGACAGACGGAGATCGCCTTTTATATATAATATATATATATATATATATATATATATATATATATATATATATATATATATATATATATATATATATATATATATATATATATATATTGCATTGTTTGTACCCTTTCCTTCCAAAAACCATGCTGCTCTTCACTAATTTCCATTTTTATTTTCTTTCATGTTCTTCTCATTATAATTCTGAGTAGAAGCTTAGTAACATGGTTAATGAGGTTAATTGTACGAAAATCTTCGCATTCAATTGCTCCTTGTCTCTTTGGTATTGCTATAAATACAGATTTCAGCATATCGCTCGGTAAATATCCACTGTTGTAAATATCATTCAGCATTTTGGTTAGTATATCTACCCCAAATTCTCCCAATACCTTTAATTCTTCTACTGTGATTTCATCTAACCCAGCCGTTTTTCCTTTCTTCATATGTTTCATAGCGTCAGTCACTTCTTCTTATAGAATAGGTGTGCCTTCTAAGTTACTTTCTTCTGTTAATTATTCCCTTTCTCCATTCTCTTATATACTAATTCCACCTCTTTATTATAGCACCTTCCTCCAATAATATCTTTCCTGTTTTTTGATTTCAAACACCCTGTATTTCTACTAGTTAAATTAAGTGGCAGACCTTTTAGCATAAATATTATTCAAGTATATGCACCAACAGGAGAATCCAGTGAAGATAGTGTAGAGGAATTTTATAATGACATAGAGGCTGCCTTAAAGAAATGTAAAAATTCAGAAATAAACATCATAATAGGGGACTTCAATGCAAAAGTAGGAAATCAAGGGGATAGATACACAATAGGAAACTATGGTTTAGGAGAGATAAATGAAAGAGGATACAGACTCGCGGAGTGGGCAAAAGAACAGGAAATGATTGTAGGAAACACCTAGTTTAAGCAACACCCTAGAAGATTATGGACATGGAGGAGTCCTGATAGCAGGATTAGAAACCAGATTGACTACATTCTCATTAGCAAAAGATTTAGAAACGCGCTAACAGTAGCAAAAAACAGTTCCCAGTACTGATTGCTATAGTGACCACAGATTACTTACAGGAACATTGAGGATAAAGTTGAAGAAAGTCAAGTATATAACAGGAAACACTAAATATGATTTGTGTACATTGAGTAATGACAAGGAAATACAAACCAAATTCAACATAGAAGTACAGAACAGATTTGAAATATTGTCTGATCTAGAGATATTATTCCAGGATGTGGATGATCAATGGGAAACGTTGAAGAATTCAATCAATGTGGCTGCAGAAACAACTATTCCAAAATTAAAGAAGGTGGGTCGTAAGAAATGGATGACTGAAGAAATTTTACACCTCATGGAAACAAGAAGACTCAACAAAAATAATTCTGTCAAATATGAAGAAATCTACAGACAAGTCAGAATATTATGTAAGGAGGCAAAAGAATCATGGCTTGAGGAAAAGTGCTTAGAAATTGAAAACCAACACAACAGTCAAATTACCAAATTAGTGCACAAAAGAATTCAGGAACTTACTAATAAAAGAACAAGTACATCAACAGGGGTGTCTAAAAACTAAAGATGCAAATCATTAATAGAAAAGGACCAATTCTACCTGTATGGACAGATTATGTGAAACACGTTTTATGATGATAACAGAGACGAACAGTATGATATTAGATTTAATAATGAAGGACCGCCAATTTTGGAGATGGAGGTTCGAAATTTTCTTAAGCATATGAAAGATGAGCTCACAACAGAAATGATTAAGATTTAGAAGAATTTGGACTAGAGCAAGTCACCAGGAACTGATGAACAACATTATATGATACTGGAGATATACCTCCTGAATTATGTAACTCTGTATTTATTGCATACCAAAGAAATCAGGAACCTTGAATGTGATCACATAGGAACAATTAGTATAATGAGTCACGACACAAAGATTTTGCTAAGAATTATAATGCAAAGAGTGAGGCAGAAAATACAACCTGAAATAGGGGAAGAACAATGTGGGTTTGTAGAAGGAAGGGTACAGTAAATGCTGTGTATATTCTGCGAACAGTTTATTGAACGTGCTATAGAAGTAAACAAGGATATACCTTTGTTTTATTGACTATACAAAGGTTTTTGATAGAGTTGACGGTCAACATGGGGATATGTTTGCAGATCTAAAAATTTGAGGGGAAAGACATTAGACTTAAAAAAAACTATTTTGGGGCCAAAAACTGCAATAAGGAGTGAAATGAAGTGGGAATTAATCACCCAAATTAAAAGAGGTGTAGGAGGGATGTGTGATGTCTCAGATTTTTTTTCCCCTATCAGTAAAAAATATTTTCAGAAATTTAGGAGGATATAAATGGAATCAGCATTGGAGGACGAAACATCAAAAACTTTAGATTGCAGATGATACAGTTTTTAATTGCAGAAATGCGCGACCTGAAAAATTTAGTAGATGCGGTGTTGTACACAGGGAGCAACCGGGGTTTAAAATTTAAAAATTGAAAATGACCCGGGTTTATGGTAGAATTGGAAAAAGGAATGCCACAATGAAATTAAAAAGAAAATGGAAATATTCTAAACAAGTGAATCGGTACAATTATCTTGGAACAGTCATAACATTTTATGGGAGATGCTTGAAGAGATTAGAACAAGAATCGCCATGGCGAAAGTAGCCTTTAGCAAAATGAAAAACATTCTGACCAATAAAAAGATGTCAATTTAAACGTGAAAAAGAGTGTTGAGAGGATACATAGAGCCTGTTCTTTTGTATGGATGTGAAACTTGGACAATGGGCAGTCAAGCTGAAAAACATCTGATGGCTGCAGAAATGTGGTTTCTGAGGAAAATGTAAAGAATACCATGGACAGACAGAAAAACCAATGACCAAGTACTACAGGAGACAAATGAACATCGTAAACTGATTAGAGAAATTAGACGTAGACAGTCAAAAGTTTTTGGACATGTTATGAGAAGAAATGGATTGGAGAACTTGGTGACAACTGGCAAGATCGAAGGGAACAGACCAAGAGGAAGACCGAGAGGAAAATACCTGGATGGCTTGGCCACATGGCATGGACGAGACAGGAACACTGAGCTGATCCACGACACTTGTGATCGAGTGAAATGGCGAGTCATGACCGCCCACGCTTTCCGGCATGGCACATGATTGATTGATTGATTGTATTTATTCTTATGTTTCTTCCTGTGAGCTCACTGATTTGTCTGTGCATATTTGTTTTGGATCTTTCATCATCATCATATTAATCATCATCATCATCATCATCATCATCATCATCATCATCATCATCATCATCATCATCATCATCATCATCATCATCATCATCATCATCATCTTCCACTTCTGCCGTCAAGAGTCGTGGGAAGGAATAATTTGCGTTCCAGCGCCCGGTGGGCGGCACTGGATAGTGTCATTCCGTGTGATTGTATAATGTGTTTGATGTCGTCAATCTAATTTCTTTTTGGACGTCCTCTTGGTCTTGTCGCAGATGAGCTTAAATGTAAGGCCAGTGATGGTAGTTGTTTGTTTTTCTCGTGTAATCAACTTTCTTTTGCCTTCACACATTTATCTCTTATTTCTTTATTTATCTTAGCATACTCCTGTTTGTCATTTTTTATTCTGTTTCCTTTTGTCCATCAGCATTCAAATTTCTTCATTCATCCATGTTTTCTTAACTTTTTGGCTTCTCTCCGGTAATATTTCTTTGCTAGTTTGATGAATAGAATCCCTTAACATTTCCCATTGTTCATTTGTACTCTGTATTTAAGCTATTGCATTGTACATATTTTTCTCAGTCACTCTGTATTGTTCTTGAATTTCTTTATCTACTTTCAGAAACTCTTTATTAAGTCTCAAGTTCTTAACCATTTGTTTCCTTCTCTTTAATCTTACTTTTATTTGTCCACATTGTGGTACATGATCACTATTACCGTCAGCACCAAGCATTGCTTTTTCATTAATTAATGCATTTGTAAATCTTTTATTAATAAGTATGTAGTCAATTTGGTTGCGTATTTTCATTTCAGGGCTTTTCCATGTGTATAGTCGTCTTTTATGGTGTTTAAACCATGTGTTTCCAATTATCATATCATTAATATTTGCCCATTCTGTTAGTTTCTCTCCTCTTTCATTTCTTGTACCCAAACTGTAATTCCCCACTATATCCTCTATTTTCCCTTTCCTACTTTTGAATTAAAATCTCCCAGTATTATCTTTATTTCTTGTGATCCAATTTTAGCTATTGCCATTTCTACTTCATCGTAATAGTGTTGTATTTCTTCATTATTACTGCTTGTTGTTGGTGCATATATTTGTATATATCTATTGGTTTGCCTTTGATTTTGACCATTATAACTCTATCTGAAATACACCAGTATCCATTCATAGATTTCTCTGTTTCTTTCATCAAATATTATTCCAACACATTTTTCATGTGTGTTCCCTGCAGAATAAAATATTTTGTGTTTGTCGGTTATAATTTTGCCAGATCCCTTCCATCTCATCTCACTTATGCCTAGTATATTCATTTTTATGTTTTCCATTTCTCTTAGAACATTGCTTAACCTTCCTAGCTCATTTAATGTCCTAACCTTCCATGTTCCTACTCTAAATTTATTTAGTTTAGTTATTGTTTTAGTTTTGCCATCAGTAGCTGGATGACGGTCTGGTGTCTCCTATGGCTCATGGCTGCCCCTACCGGACGAGGATGTCCTAAGACAGCCATTAACGTCGTTCACTATTTCTGAAATGTGTGTCGCCATGAAATCTTGGGAAGATAGTTTGGTGGTTTCCCCTTGCCTTCCACATTCACATGGTGGTCTTTTAACTCTGCATTTGACAGCCATTTCCGACTGTCAGGACAAGTGAGTGCCCTGCTCTGCGAAAAGACAAACCAGTCAATTCAGCAACAGCCGGCTTTCCGAAAATGCAGTTCACGCTATAAATAACCGCGGAGAGATGTAAAAGCATTACACACAAAATTCACAGCGCACAGTGTCACGCCAAGCACTCACTCAGTAGCAGAGCGACGGAACCATGCACTACCAGTTCAACATAAGGAAAATGCGAATGAAAACCGTAGCCACAAGTGTAAAAATATTCAATGTTTATCCACCATGTTGGGGACCGGAACTTTACACTAGCAGATGTGGAGCCAGAAGGGACTGTGGAGCCAAGACGGGCTGAAGAGCCAGGAGGGGCTGTGGAAATGTACATTCAAGTGTTAACAGGACCGTGCAGTATACTGACAAATGTTGCTACTAAACGAAAGCAAACACATTCTTGTTAATACATACAGAACTCGCATTCCGCGGTGTCTTTTCTTCATTGTGCTTTTTATGTATGCTGGATTGATTGATAGATTGATAGATTAATAGATTGATTGATTGATTGATTGATTGATTGATTGATTGATTTAGGAACCGACATCACAGCATTCGGGGCATTCCCATAAGCGCTCCGTCCCCATCCCCAGAAGCCAGCGAAGAGTTCCAACCCCAATAGTACCAGTAGCAATCTGATTATATGTGCGTCTCGCCTTTCCTCTAAGCGTCGAGCATCGGCCAGATCCCCTGGGGGAAACAGGAAAACCATAGTCACACATATACAATATAGTTTAGAAAGGCATGCAGCTAGTCGTCGACTTACGACCACGATCGGTTCCGACAGACCGGTCGTAACACGATTTGGTCGTAAGTTGAGTACGCTATGTGTACAGTAATGTGAAGTGATGTTATAAAAATATTTAAGTTAAATTATATCATAAATTTCTTTTATTATTGTTATAAATCAATATTTTCGATGTTCATTTTGTGCCATTTGTATCTACATCATTTTGTTTCTTATTTTTACATCGTCAGGTTTAAGAAAAACACTGCATTAACTGTACATGTACAACTGGTTTAATATTTGCAAAACATACAAAATACAGGTGTGGAAAAGTACTATAGGAAACATTTATTACATGGTCTACCATCTCTAGTTCTGCGTCGTCAATAAAGATTGATGGTACCCCATGTGCAGCTTGTGACATAATTTGTGTCTTCTTTTTGCTAATTGTTAAACCAAATTCTGAACAAGCATTGGAGAATGCAGATAGTAGACATTGTAATTCTTCCTCAGAGTGGGTCGTAACTGCAGCATCATCTGCAAAAATCAGGTTATCCATCTAAGTCTACGAAGACTGAGCATGGAATAAACCGTCACACAACCTGATCTTTGCAGACTACGCCGTTCGACTGATAATTGAGGCAGAAATAAATCTTTAAATATTGAGCACAACCCACTACTGGCAACGCTGATCGCACTCTGGTATGAACCTAAGGTCTATCCACGTCAATGTGGAAGCACTAGACTCGAGTTAATAATATGGCTAGTGATTGTGGTCGTAAAGTCGAATGGTCGTAAGTTGCATAGGTCGTAAGTCGACGTCTAGCTGTACTTGGTATTGTCTCTAACGGTAACAGGAACAGTAATTCTGATCATAATTACAGTGTTGCCAATACTCCAAGTTACCTCCCTTTATACGAACACCTATTAAGTTAAGTATTACTTGAGATGAAAGATAGTGAAGATACGAGTAGATTTTGCAGACAGGCTGCATGAAATCGGCATCGTTTGGAAGTCATGATTTGAATCTAGTGTGCATGTAGCTCAAGCTGTGTATATTGTATAACGTGTATTAGCCAGTGTATTTCCGGGCCTCAAAGGGGAAGTTAAGAAAAGATACCTCCAGTCCAAGTGGTAAAATTCGGGTAGCTGTGAGACTATACGGAAGCCGGCTGGATAACAATCAGAATCTGGTGAAGGGTGTCTAGTTCTTCCGTTAGTGTGTCGTCTGAGAAAATATTTCTGGCTCGAATAATTAGGGTCCATAGCCATTGAAATTCAGGTATTGGCTCGTCAATGTGCCTTTTCGAAAGACTGCTCCTTTGATGGTGTCATCCACTCGGCTTCGGATTAGAGTGTTTAAGCATGGTAAGCTGTCGTTATGTTCTTGGTTAAGGACATGTCTTGTGGATTTGTTTATGGTGGAGTGGAATGATTGTGCTTGTTGTCTAGTCTCTGTGAGGAATAATATGTCATCCACAAACCAACGGTATCTAACAAGGTTTTAATATTCGACTATCGTTGTTCATCTAAGTGTGTCATAAAGATGTCCGCTAGACTGGGACCTAGAGGACTATACATGGTCACACCGACTAATTGGCGGAAAGTTTTTACAGATAATTGAATGTAACATTACATCTGCACAACGGTAGTAGTTTCTCAAGTTTGAATGTCGGCAGGACTAACTTTAGTGTCTTCACTTGTATGCGATTACAGATGATCTTCACTGTTTCATTTAGGGGAAGGTCAGTTAAATTAGAGGCCATGTTCATTGACGCCTTGTGCTTTTGTTTAACAGCAATGTTGTCCAGTAGATGGACCAGCTTAAATGAATCTTTTAGCATTAAGGGGTAGAATGATTGTTGCTCTGGTTTAAGAATTTGGGAAAGTCATTTAGCCATCCTTGGGTTGGCAGAGTTGACCATCGATAAAATAGGTCTAAGTGGTACCCCAGACTTGTGAAATTTAGGGAGGCCGTAACATTGGGGAGGGGTGGGGGAGTTGTGAGCCCCGTGGGGTGAGTAGCTGTGTAGTCACCTCACTGATACATTTATTATCTGAAGGTTATTTAACTTGTGTTCTCAATTTTGCATCCAAGCCCCCTGGTTTGCGAGCTTTTTCGATCTGAGTGAAATCTGGATGGATCTGATAAAACGCCTTTTCTTTTCATAGTCCGACGTATCCATCACCCATGCACCACACCCCTTGTCTGGTTTTAATATGGCCAGTTGTTCGCTGGCTTATAGGATTTCAGAGCCGTGATGTGACCTTTAGTTAACGGACATAGCTGTTTAGATGGCGCTATGCGATATTGATAACCTATATCCACCAATTTGGCTTTAAGCCATTCGATCGAGTCAGTAGAAGATGGTGTCAGCTTCTAGATTTAATCAAAAAGCATTTGGAACGGAGCCGGTGACTCGACCTGGCTAATACGGTTAGATGTTATGCAGAACTGTTTGGAACACACAATGATGGAAGGGGTGGAACAAGAGGCAGGGGTCACCATTACGAAGATAAAACACAGGACAATGAACGTCGTCGTTACAGGACCTGCTGCATGATGAATGCCTGGTGGGCTTATGAAAAGGGATAGTCGATCTAAAGTTGACATACAGAGTAAACACAAATGAAGTTCAAGCGTGTTCTTTTCTGGTTGTATTTAATTACATACACACTTAATGTATCTGTCATCCCAGGTGTGCAGGTAAAAGGGGGGGGGGGGTGGTAAGAGTATCGCGATGGCGCAGATACTAGTGCGCCAGTCTGCCGGCTCAGCTGTCTGGTCTTTATTTGAATCCCCATCTAAGCGGTGTTTTTGTTTTTAGTTTTTAGTCAGTTTGGTTTCCAGGATGAACTAATATAAAATGGGTACCAGGAAATTGTTCGTGAAACAATGGCGGTCGGAGTTATATTGGCGACATGACCCAATCAGTTCCAATCTATATAAAATATGGTGCTTGCAGCATAAACACAATAAGCCTCCTAGAGCGTTATGGGGGATTTTAATGTATTTGTCTTCACCTCCCAGGGCTATGGATGTGCGAGAGAGTTATGTTAAAGGTGTTCATTATTTCACTTTACCAAGTTCTCTGTTAAACATAGCGATGCAGTGAAACATGTAGTGATTTTCATCTGCATGATACGTGGTGGCAATATGACACAATGCCATATTAGTAAATGTCTGGAATACTTCGACGAGGTGGAATCTCTATAAACAAATGGGCTACTGCTTGCAAGAGTACGTGAGATACTTGTGGAAACATGAAATGCATCCAGAAAGTTTTCCTTAGGTTTAAAAAAATATATATTCATATTTACTTAAAGACACCTTGAAAGACAAGTAGGAATCAAGAGGAGGATATTGTTGGGGATTTGACATAACTCCTTTAGGTGAGACACCATCAAACAGTAACCACTCACAGACATGGTGCTACAATTTGTAGTCAGTATTGCACAATAACTCCTCTTTCATTTACTATCTAAACCTTAACTAAGAAAATATTTCTGTCTGTCTGTTAAGTGGTGAGGTGGGGGGAGGGGGGGGGGGGGGTAAAAAAAATGGCGCTTCATTGTTAAGCGGTAGGTGTGGTTGTTGTTGGATTCGTAGTGATCGAGCTGTCTATCAGGTGATCGGGTGTGTGTCCTTGGGCGGGGCGGGTGATCGGGTCGTGGGCGTGCGGGTGATCGGGTGTGCGTGCGCGGGCGAAAGCGAGGCGAGCGGGCGGGAGGGTGATCTGATTTGTGTGCGCGGGCGGGGCGGGTTCGAGTGAATATAAAATATGTGACGTGGATGGGTAGGTGATTATTATTAGTCATGGATCCTAGATGGAAACATCCTTTTACTGTTTTGATTGCTGGGCCAACGGGGAGTGGAAAATCCGTCTTTGTGCAAAAGTTTCTGCCCCATCTTCCAGATATGGTCGACCCGCTTCCAGAGGAAGTTATATGGTGCTACGGAGAATGGCAACCCATGTATGAGACTTTTGGACACGTAGCATGGTCAAGATAGGAACACGGAGCTGATCCATGACTCTGGTGATCGAGTGAGATGGTAGAACATGACCGCCCACGCTTATTGGCATGGCACATGATGGATGGATGGATTCTGCACTTAACCTCTGTAGTGCACTTTCCGTCTGATGTTATAACTGCCCCTAATTAGAGGAAAACCTCGGTTTTCGTTGATAATAGGTCCGAAAACAAACAGCTAAATCCGAAACCATCGAAAACCGAGGCAATTATTTCAATATAAATCAATGTAAATTCAATTAATTTGATCTAAACACTGCAAAATACATACTAAAAAACATTTTATAGAGAATAAATATAGTATTTAATTACTGTGTTCGGCCCCAGACTTGTCCGAACTCAACCTTCCGCACCTAATAACACTGTGACTGCCTGTGCGCCTTTTGAATTTTGCTAAACCATCCTCTGCTGGCCTTTAAATCACTAAGTACACTGTGACTTAGTAGACGGTCTCACCTCCAGTTTTGCTTAAATTACGTTTAAGATTGGATTTTTCATTTTAGATATATCTAGAAAAAGGATCTTTTCCCATGTTCCTATGTTTGTATATCCATAGATGTTCATGTATACTCAATCAATCAATCATGTGACATGCCGGAAAGCGTGGGCGGTCATGTCTCGCCATTTCACTCGATCACCAGCGTCGTGGATCATCTCAGTGTTCCTGTCTCGTCCATGCCATGTGACCAAGCCATCCAGGTATTTTCCTCTTGGTCTTCCTCTTGGACTGTTCCCTTCGATCTTGCCAGTTGTCACTAAGTTCTCCCATCCATTTCTTCTCATAACATGTCCAAAATATTTTGACTGTCTAAGTCTAATTTCTCTAATCAATTTACGATTTTCATTTGTCTCCTGTACTACTTGGTCATTTGTTTTTCTGTCTGTCCATGGTTTTCTTTGCATTTTCCTCAGAAACCACATTTCTGCAGCCATCAGATGTTTTTTCAGCTTAACTGCACATTGTCCAAGTTTTATATCCATACAAAAGAACAGGCTCTATGTATCCCCTGAACACTCTCGTTTTATCGTTTCAATTGACATCTTTTTATTGGTCAGAATGTTTTTCATCTTGCTGAAGGCTACTTCCGCCATGACGATTCTTGTTCTAATTTCTTCAAGGCATCTCCCATCAGATGTGATGACTGTTCCGAGATAATTGTACCGATTCACTTGTTGAAGAATATTCCCATTTACTTGTATATTACATTGTGGTACTTCGTTCTTCCTAGTGACGACCATGACCAATGATACTTACTTATGATTCTTACAATTTAATTCCAATCCCAGCTGCTCACTGTGTACAACAACCGCGTCTACTACTTGTTGTAGAGCTTGTACATTGTCTGCAGTCAATACTGTATCATGGCATATCTAATATTATTGATGTTTCGTCCTCCAATGCTGATTCCATTTATATCTTCTACATTTCTGAAAATATTTTTCACTATATAGGGAAATAGAAGACAAGAACAAATTTGATTTATTGTCTGATCTAGAGATCTATTTCAAGATGTAGATGATCAATGGGAAATGCTGAAGAATTCAATCAGTTGTGCAGCAGAAAAAACTATTCCAAAAGTAAAGAAAGTGGGCCGTAAGACATGGATGACTGAAGAAATTAA
>JACEFZ010020214.1:0-120531 GCA_014155875.1 Cepaea nemoralis
TACTACCCACTACTACTTTTTACTACTAAATTTTACTACTACTACTAAAATTTTTTCTACTCTACTACTACTATTTCTACTACTACTACTACTACTTAAATTTTACTCCCCCTACTACTACTACTACTAACTACTAATACTACTACTACTACTACTACTAACTACTACTACTACTACTACTACTACTACTACTACTACTACTACTAACTTACGAACTACTACTACTACTACTACTACTACTACTACTACTACTACTACTACTACTACTACTACTACTACTACTACTACTACTACTACTACTACTACTACTACTACTACTACTACTACTACTACTACTACTACTACTACTACTACTACTACTACTACTACTACTACTACTACTACTACTACTACTACTACTACTACTACTACTACTACTACTACTACTACTACTACTACTACTACTACTACTACTACTACTACTACTACTACTACTACTACTACTACTACTACTACTACTACTACTACTACTACTACTACTACTACTACTACTACTACTACTACTACTACTACTACTACTACTACTACTACTACTACTACTACTACTACTACTACTACTACTACTACTACTACTACTACTACTACTACTACTACTACTACTACTACTACTACTACTACTACTACTACTACTACTACTACTACTACTACTACTACTACTACTACTACTACTACTACTACTACTACTACTACTACTACTACTACTACTACTACTACTACTACTACTACTACTACTACTACTACTACTACTACTACTACTATACTACTACTACTACTACTACTACTACTACTACTACTACTACTACTACTACTACTACTACTACTACTACTACTACTACTACTACTACTACTACTACTACTACTACTACTACTACTACTACTACTACTACTACTACTACTACTACTACTACTACTACTACTACTACTACTACTACTACTACTACTACTACTACTACTACTACTACTACTACTACTACTACTACTACTACTACTACTACTACTACTACTACTACTACTACTACTACTACTACTACTACTACTACTACTACTACTACTACTACTACTACTACTACTACTACTACTACTACTACTACTACTACTACTACTACTACTACTACTACTACTACTACTACTACTACTACTACTACTACTACTACTACTACTACTACTACTACTACTACTACTACTACTACTACTACTACTACTACTACTACTACTACCACCACCACCACCACCACCAAGGCCACCACCAGTACCACCACTGCTACTACTACTATTACTGTAACAACCAACTCAGACTCTACTACTACTACTACTACTACCACCACCACCACTACCACTACTGCTACTACTACTATTACTACAACAATCAACTCAGCCTCTGCTACTACTACTACTACTACTACTACTACTACTACTACTACTACTACTACTACTACTACTACTACTGCTGCTGCCGCCGCCACCGCCACCACCATCACCACCACCATCACCACCACCATCACCACTGCTAATACTACTATTACTACAACAACTAACTCGGCCTCTACTACTACTACCACCACCACTACTACCACCACTACCACCACCACCACCACCACCACCACCACCACCACCACCACCACCATCACCACCACCACCACTGCTACTACTACTATTACTACTACCACTACTACTACGACATATAGGGACATTGAATACTGCGTTGGCAGGAGATATTAATTGTGTGTATTTTTTCAAATCAAGACGTAATAGGAGACCAGGTCATACCACATATACACACAAAAACCGGCAAAACACAAAACACTCATACAAGAAATGAAACACAGTGTTATTATCACTACACGACAAAACATGTATCCAACTTAGACCCAAGCTCAACACAAATCTAAGGACGTGTGGGAGAATCGATTTCACACACACACACACACACACACACACACACACACACACACACACGTGCGCGCGCGTGCACACACACACACTAACACTACCCGTTACCACTCAGCTATAACCACGCCAACACTAGACAATATTAACAATACGCGGGAAAATGATACCCACCCCAACCCTTTTAACAAACACGGGTCAGATATCTTTACCTACGAACAACACAGAGCATCCCTCTCTTATTTCTACATTAAGATGCACGTGCAGTCTTATAACGTATCAACAACCCCTCTCACCATATAATGTATTGTTTTTAATGTTCAATTTATTGTTCAATGCTTACACATCTTTCATGTTAATTGTATTCTGTCTATTCTTAATTGAACAAATTGTATGTCTCTTGAATCGTTCATTTGTTGGTCGTTTTGTTGTTCAATGTTGTACTTTATATGATCTACCCCCACCCCACCGTTCTTACGTCATTAGATCTACCAACAGCCACTCCCACTCCTCTTATGTCATTGCCCAGACAGCATCAGAAAAAAATTTCAATAAAACCTAAACATAGATTTTAAAAATGTCTCGCACGATCGATATTTAGTAGGAATATAGAGGAAATATACGCCTCCAAAACGACATCATAAATCACCTACTACATTACTCTAGTCCTATTTGCATTTCTTTTGTGATTCCATCATGTCTTGCTGATTTCTTATTTTTTAGGGTATTCATTGCCTGTTCCATTTTTTCCATTTGTAAATATTTTTATTATAGATTCTCCTGCTGTCTCTGTATTACTATGATGTGTCTTTTTTATTGCTTTCTTCTGTGCTGTTGTAATAGCAATGTAGTTTGCAAAAGCGTAGTGGTCCATTAGTGCATTTGCAGCATCCCCCCTCCCCCCGGTAAGCATAGCATTTCCTTATTTACTTGTTATTGGTTTATTTATGTGTTCTTCATTGTTCATGGCTTTCACTGGTTTCCATAGTTTATTTCCATTCCTGTCAAAGTTCAGGTTTTCTGTTTTTCTCCTCCAACAATCTCTTGTTGCTTGATTTAATTGTTCTTTTATATTTTGCTGAGATAGCTTTGAGAGAGATGTTCGCTTCAGTTGTTTGATCTCTCTCTCTCTCTCTCTCTCTCCTCTCTCTCTCTCTCTATATATATATATATATATATATATATATATATATATATATATATATATATATATATATATATATATATATATATATATATATATATATATCTCTCTCTGCTGTCTTCCTGACCCCTTCAACGTTGTCCTCCAAAATGTGTAGTTCTTCAGTCTGGTTTTGTTTGTAATTTTTCCTCGCTCCTCTTAACATGGACTCACTGGCTGCCTGCATTATTGCTTTGTTTTGAATTTCCACCATTTGTTTCATGTTGCCATGTTGTTATGTTTGCACAGTATTTCTTAAACTTTCTGTATGCAGGTGCCGAAGTAGCTGGTTGAACCTCTACGTCGGTCATCTCTTCTCATCTCACCTTGTTCCTCTTGTACCTTGTGGAATCGGGGTGAAGTATAAACAGCGTGAGTGGCCCGCTTATGGGCTTCATATATCGAAATTCCCATGGACTCTGTTACTCCCTCTGTCTCTCGTTTACGTGGTCGGCCTCTTGCTCTGCTTCCATTTGGTCTGTACATCATTGCTTATTGTGGCATACTGTTGGTTGGTAACAAACCATTTGAGTTGCTGCCTTCTAATAAAATCTAGTGCTGCTATAACCCCCACTTTAGTCCTGATTTCTTCATTTCTGATCTTCTCTCTTCTTGATACATTGAATATTCTTCTGAGGAATCTCATTTCCATTGTTGTGATTTTTCTTTTCTCTTTTTCTGTCATGTCGAGTAGATGGAGATTAGAGTCTATTCCTCAGTCCTCTACTTCATCTCGTCTGTTATCAGTATCTGGGTATCCCCGTCTCTCTGAACGGCTATTAAGGTCTCCGACTATAATGTTTGTGTCAATTATGTTCATGTTTGAAAGTCATATTTTCTAAATGTCTGAAAATATTTTTACTGTATAGGGAAACAAGATCTGGAGACATTACAAATCCCTTGTCGCACACTTCTCTTAATAGGCTGATTTTGAATTACTTCATGATTAATCTTAATGGCAGCTTGTTTTCAATATGTCTTTAACAAGTCTAAGGCTTTTTTCATAGATTTGTAGATCTGCAGGTATCTTCATCATGTTGGCATGTCTAACTTTATCGAAAGCCTTTGTTTAGTCAATAAAGCAAAGATGTAAGTCTTTGTTTACTTCAACAGAACGTTAAATTAATGTTCTCAGCATAGCATTTACTATCCCCTTACATACTACGAACCCACCACAATGCTCTTCTCCAAAGTTTGGTTGCATTTTATTCCTAACTATTTGCATGATGATTCTTAGCAGAATCTTCGTTGTGTGGATCACTATACTAATTGTTCGGTGTTGATCACATTCCAAGGCTCCTGATTTCTTCAGGATTGCAATAAATATAGAATTACGTAATTCGTGTTTTGGATTCAATATTCCATATTCTTTTAAGGCATTGATCATTTATGTTGTGATGTTATCTGGACCCGGTGTCATGCCAGTTTTCATATAGTTACGAGTATTCTGAACTTCCATCTTCAAAATTGATGGTCCTTCATTATTATTATACCGAATATCATGATGTTGTTGTCTTGATTCATGGTAAAGGTCTTTCACATAATCTCACCATGCATGTAAATTCTGATCTGTTTCTATTATGATGTTGCTATCTTTGATTTTTAGGCAACCGTTGATGTGCGTGTTCTTTTATTAGTAAGCTCCTTAATTCTTTTGTGCATTAATTTGGTATTCCGGGTGTTGTATTGGTTTTTAATTTCCCTGCAATTTTCCTCAAGCCATGCTTCTTTTGCCTCTTTGCACAGTTTCCTAATTTTGCCGTGGATCTCTTCTTATTTTACATGATTATTTTTGTTATTTCTTCATATTTCCATGAGTTTTAAGATGGCTTCCGTCATCCGTTTCTTACGTCCCATCATCTTCATTTTTTGGGATAGTTGTTTCTGCAACTTGTTTGACTGGTTTCTTTAATATTTCCCATTGGTCGCTGACGTCTTGAAATAATGTTTCCATATAGGATGCATTAAATCTGTTCTTTACCTCTACGTTGAATTTATCTTTTATTTCCTCACTCTTCAGTGTGTGTAAATCAAATGTAGTGTTTCTTTATGTATACTTGCTCTTCTTTATTTTTTTTTTTCAATGTATATTGCTTATGATTAATCTATGGTCGCTGTAGAAGTCTGCGCTTGGTTAAATTTTGTGACTTTTAAGGCATTTTGAAAAGTTCTGTTGATGAGAATTTAATAGTCTGATTCCTGATCTTATGGTCAGGGCTCCTCCGTGTCCATAATCACATTGGGTGATGTTGATACCAGGTGTTTCCAATAATCAAATGCTCTTTTGCCCACTATCAAGTCTGCAACCACTTTTATTCTGTTCCCTTAGACCATAATTGCATACTATGCATCCGTCGTGTTGATTTCCAACATTAACATTGAAGTCACCCATTATGATATTTATTTCTCTTCAGTGTCTTTATATTATTTATTACAAAAACAAACTGGGTGAGGCAGCCGAAAAGGCCTCGTGTTGGCTGTGGAATTACCGAAACATGGATTGGGGCATGTTTTGACAATCATATGGTTAAAGCTTCTGTCGGTAACTGCTGGGCAACTAACATCGGTACCAATCTCTCAATTAAGAGCAAGAACTTGCACTGCCTCGTGACGACTCCATAGCCTTCCCGCCGAGCGAGGGTAGTGCATATAAGTACGGGACTGCGGTGGGACATATCGCCGCATGGTAGCAGTCGCCAATCATGCAAATGTCGGCCGAAGGTTCATCCTAGGACTGTAGTCGACATACGAAAGCCGCACTCCGCAGCAGAGACCAAGAGATGGGTAGAGACACTTAGAGGAGGAACCGGCTTCCTAGAGTGTGGCGCTGTGAAAAGGTCACGAAGATGGAACACGGCAACGAAGACGAACGGAGGCGATAGAGGTCGAAAGATTCAGTGAAGAGACCTCACTTCTGACGATCAAAAACCCTCTGCCATGTTTGCATCGTGGTGGAGTTTTTATCACTTTCTGACTGCTTGCATTTCTTGAAAGCATTCTCCAAATCATTAAAACTTGCATCAATGCTGCCAACACTGCTGTCTATTGTTGGTGCATACAATTGTATGTTGTTTACATAGAAAGGTCTTCCACTCAACTGTATTAGTAAATTCTGTCTGACACGGTCCAATATCTTTTAATTGATTTTGATCTCTCCATATCCCGGATAATTGCTACCCATCGCTGTTTTTTCTCTCCACCAGAAGGGATAATGCCCATTCCTTTCCATCTCGTCTCACATACACCTATCATGTTAATAGGCGGTATTCTCATTTCTGTCCATACATAAACACAAATAGTATTGTTTGGCACTCATAGAAGGAGAAGAAGGAAGTAGAGATTAGAGGACGCAGTAGACAACTTAACATTTGAAAGCCATGGTTATCGACCGGGATTCGAAACTGTCACCTCCACATGGCGACAACGCCTCGCTGCAGGAACAAGTGTATCTCAACGCATGATCAACTAGACACCCCTAAACATATTGTTTCATTAGCCATGTCTATCATACAGATGAATCCACAACTATGGAATACGGACAGAATTCGTATCAAACCATTGAGATAACACCATAGGTCTCATAATTTTATATTAAACCAGCATAGGTCAAATATGTTGTTTGTCCATCAAGAATGATGATGAACTTTCATTTCATCCAGTGGGGTTGAACGCGTATGAAGCTGTAAGTTCTATGATGGCTGATAAGGCCTGTTTTGGCTCGAAATTTTCTTTATTACTGAGGGTTAAGAATGCTTGACGTTCCAGAAGGAGGATCTCATGCAGTGGTTTTTCTGTCCAGCCTTTTATTCACAGCTCTTGCAGTCCTGTTTGCTTCACAAGTGACTGCACCCTTGCGTAATGATGCACGACACGAATTTCGGTCTCTGGCTGCAGTCTCCCATGTGTCATGATGAATTTCAAAAGCTTTCAGTGAGATTTTCAGAGTGTCTTTAAAGCGTTTCCTCTGACCGCCTTGGGAGCGTTTACCACAACACAACTCGCCATAAATAAATTCGTTTAGGGAGCCTGTGATCTGGCATGCGAGTCAAGTGACCAGCCCAGCGAATCTGATGCTTCATTAGTAGGGTGAAGATGTTGGGCATGGACGCTCTTTCTAGGACTTCAGTGTCTGGGGTCTTGTCTTGCCATTTGATCTTCAATAGCTTCCTAAGGCAGACTGTGTGTAAGTGGTTTAATTTCCTAGCGTGTCGCTGATAAACTGTCCAGGTTTCACAAGCATATAGCAGTGTGGATAATACGACTGGTATTTAGACTTTCAGCTTTGTTTGCAGGCTTATTCTATTTCTGTCCCACACATTCTTGTACAGTCTGCCAAAGGCCGCGCTGTCCTTTGAGATTCTTGTATTCACTTCATCATCAATTGTGGCAGCTTGTGACACAGTGCTGCCAAGACAGGTGAATTTGTCCACAAAACTTAGACTATGACTATTCACTTTGATATTCGGCACGGTGTGATTAACCCTTGGAGCTGGCTGGTATAAAACTACAGTCTTCTCCAAGTTGATATTGAGCCCAAAGTTGGCACACGCGTATGAGAAAGCTGAAACGCTGTATTGCATGTCTGCCTCTGAGTTGGCATATAGAGCGCAATCATCAGCAAACAGGAGCTTCCTAATGGTCTCGCTGTTAGTTTTGGTTTTAGCATTTAGCTTCCTGAGATTGAACAACTTTTCATCCATGCGGCAGTTGATGTCTATTCCAATGTCGTTGTTCCCTAAGGCATTTATCAGCATAGCTGAAAACATGAGGCTGATCAGTGTAGGCGCCAGGATGCAGCCTTGCTTTACTTCATTGGTGATAAGAAAGGGCTCAGACAGCTGACTATCTTCCTGTACTCTTGCCTGCATACCATCATGAAATAGCCGCACTATTTGGACACACTTTCGTGGTCAGCCGTATTTCGCCATAATCTCCCCAGCCCTTCTCTGTTGACTGTATGAATAGTCTTGTAAGTTCAAAGAAAGTGGAGAACATTTCAGAATTGTGTTCCTGACATTTCTCTTGCAGTTGCCTTGCAGCGAAAATCATGTCAACAGTTCCTCGTTCTTTCCTGAAGTCACATTGACTCTCAGAAAGAAGACCATGGTCGAGATGGGATGTGAGGTGATTGAGAAGAATTCTTGCAATTCAGAACAAGGAGATGGCTCGGGGGTTGTCACAGGATTGGCTGTTTCCTTTTCGTTTGTAAAGGTGGACTATTGACGCTTCCATGAAATCTTGTTACATGGTCTCGTTCACCCTATATGTTTGTAAAGACTTGGTGAAGCTGCTCTGTTAGAACCGGCCCACCTGCCTGTATATCTCTGCTGGGGTGGAGTCAGGACCAGGTGCCTTGCCGCCTGGAGATTTGCTGGATGGCTTTGTTTACTTCCACTATGGTTGGCAGGTCATCAAGAGTTTCATTAATGGAGACTTCAGGGAGGCATTTGATGGTTTCATCATCGAAGGAGGAAGTTGCATTTAAGATATTGCTGAAATACTTTGCCCAGCGTTGACGGATATCTTTCTTATCGTTGGCTAATGTTCCCCATCTGCACTGAAGAGGGGAACTATGCCTGGTGATGTAGGACCATAGACCGCTTTCAATGAGTCGTAAAATTTTTTTCATATCATGTCTGTCAGCAACGCCTTGAATCTCATCAGCTTTGTTACTCAGCCACATGTGCCGAAGTTTCTGCTGCACTACTCTCCGGATGATTTTGAAGGCATCTTTGTTTTTTTTTTTTATGTGACTTCGGATCATTCAAATAAGCCTTGTGGAGAAGATGTTTCTCGGTCAGCAATTGGTTGATGTTTTCGGAATTTTCATCAAACCAGGCTTTATGCTTTTTGGAGGCTGGACCCAGGATTTCCATAGCAGTGTTGTAAATTATGTCCTTTAGGACACTCCTCTTTTTCCGCATCCTGTTAAGCTGCAGCATTGAGCTTGAGGAGGTCTTCCAGCACATTTCTAAACGACAGCTGCATTTCTGTACTGTTTAGGCGGGTAACATTTAGTTTTTTTTTTTTTTTTTTTTTTCACTTTTACCCCTTGAGGACGCCGTGGTCGTTTGATGTGTATGTTTATTTTTGAGACAATGAGGCGATAGCCTGTCCAACATTCGGCACCACACATGCATTTTGTCACCCGAACGTCTTATCTGTAACTTCTCCTGACGATGACACTATTCAATGAGATGCCAGTGTTTCGAGCGACGGTGCATCCACGATGTCCCCTTTCCTCATAGGAAGACAGAAAATCAGGAGATCGTATTCGGCACATGTCTGAAGGAGGAGGAGTCCATTGCTGTTGCAATGTCCGATTCAGTGCTTTCCAATACTGCCACTCCAAGAGGCGATGTCCGTGCCTACTCTGGCATTGAAGTCCCCAATGAGTATAATTTTGTCTCTCTTGGGAACGGATGTTACTACTTTGTGCAGGTAATCATAGAACTTGTTCTTGACGTCATCTTCATTGGTCATGTTTGGTGCGTAGACACTCACGATGGTTGCGTGTTTCCTATCGTTCAGCAAGGGAAATGTAATGGTCAATCCTGTCGTTTATAGCCATCGGAAATCCAGCTGGTTTGTCAACCAGGGGCGTCTTAATGGCAAATCCCACGCCGTACTGGCGTCTTTCCTCGCTTTTCCTTCCACTCCAGAAGAACGTGTAGCCGGCACCTACTTCACAGATTTGACCTTCTTCTGCAAGTCGTGTCTCGCTCAAGGCTGTAATGTCGATGTTGTACCTGCCCAGCTCTCTCCCAAGCAGTGCTGTTCGTCTCTCTGGGCCCGACGCGCCGTCTCTATCAAGTAGGGCGCATACATTCCAAGTTCCCCTTTTCAAGGGAATATGGTTTTCTTTTTAAATTTTTACCTGTTTTTACTTTGTATGTCAATCGCAGTATAGGGTACCCACCAACAGCGGCTAGCTGGTTAGGTAACGATGAAGCAGACAATGTTTAGGACATCCACAGCAAAAGGAAATTAAGTAAGAGACCCTTTTACACGTAATAAGACGCACTGGGCATATTTTAAGACAAATCGGCACTCTATGGGTGATATGGTCAGTTTCAAACCGGCCGCCTTTACTTCTCAATGGAATTTCCGGAGCCTATTTTAGACTGAGTAGACCTGGGGGAGCCGCGTTGGTGACTTACGGGATATGTGAGCCGCCACTCAGAAAGCAATGGCAAACTACTGGGCGTAATCTCGCCAAGAAATCAACAGTCAGCTGAAAGATGCTGATGTTGACAGCGATGTCCTGCAAAGTATATGCGAACACAAAACAAAAAGAAAAGACCTGGGGGACCAGATCAGTTTTAAAAATCCGCACCGAAGGGGAGTCAAACCTGTGACCAGTGGGTAGGACAGGTGAGCGTCTAACCACTGCGCCACGGTGGTCCCCTTGTCGGAGTGGTATATGATGTTTATAAGCAGAAGGAAACATATATGGGGGAAACTGCGGTTAATATTTACGTGTTTATTATTCACAGGACAGTCTATAACAGTAGGCAGAGGCGGAAAAGGTTGGAGGAAGAGCAACGGCTTCAGTTATCACCAATTTATAAAGGCCAAGGAAGTAATCCTACAACAGTGGACGAGATATCACATGCACAGACAGATGAGAACACTGATGACAAAGCAAAAGACGACCAGAAACTACTGCATGATGTCAACGACATTTACAGAAATCGATCCCCGTCAGAAGTGAGCTATAGTAAAATACAATACGATGACGGTTCTTCTTCAATAGATATTTCTTTTACGCCCGGTAGCTCACCAGTTCAGTTTACCGGCTTCAAAGATGACAGCTCACTATCTAGGTCACGGGAAAATGTTGACTCACAGATAAGAGCCAGAAAGAGAAATATAGACTTTCAGCGACAGGCAAGCCATCTTAGCGCCCTTAGCATGACTGAGTTACCTTATATAGCCCCTGAACCAGTTGAAGAAGAAGACGAACAGTCAGAGAATAACCTCGGCAAGAAGCAAAAGAGATCAGTTTGTGCGCGGTTGCTGAGAACTTTTATCGACTTTTCTTTATTCAAGGTAAAATGTTTTGTGTGTTGTTGTAAATGGTGTTGCTGTAAATTGTTGCTGAGTTCCATTCATTTCGAGGTGAAGTTTAAGCGCTATGTCAATGGGTGAAAGGTATAAACAGGTGGGAAGGTGCTCGCGCTAGTTAACATTGGGACAGCAGTCTGGGGACGAAGCAAGCGGGAAGACTTTTGTTCATGTACAACTTTGATCAGGGTGCCTTTGAGCTATGATTTTTGCCGACGTCGAACCCAATTCAGGACAATATTGTGATGGCATAATATTACCCCCCCCCCCTCACCCCCCCCCCCAATCCCCAGACGAACCAGATTGTGTCATTGGATGCAGACGAACAAGATGATGTTCAAAGGTGCAGTGAGACTAGGTGATGTCAAAGGATACAGTGAAACCAGATGGCGTCATAGGATACAGAGAAACGAGATGATGAAAAGGATACAGAGAAACCAGATGGCGTCATAGGATACGGAGAAACGAGATGATGAAAAGGATACAGTGAAACCAGATGATGTCAAAGGATACAGAGAAACCTTAACCAAACAATGTCAAAGGATACAGAGAAACCGAAACCAAATAATGTCAATTGATACAGAGAAACCGAAACCAAATAATGTCAAAGGATACAGAGAAATCAGATGATGTTAAAGGATACAAAGGAACCAGATGGCGTTATAGGATACAAAGGAATCAGATGATGTCATAGAATACAGGGGAACTATATGATGTCAAAGGGTACAAAGAAAACAGATGATTTTAAAAGATACAGAGGAACCAAATAATGTCATGGGATACAGATGAACCTGATGATGCCATGTATACTGAGGAACCAGATGATCTCACGGGATATAGAGGAACCAGATGATGTCACGGGATATAGAGGAACCAGATGATGTCACGGGATATAGAGGAACCAGATGATGTCACGGATACAAAAGAACTAAATGATATCATGGGATATAGGGGAACCAGATGAAGAAGAAGAAGAAGAAGGAGGAGAAGGAGGAGGAGGAGGAGGAGGAGAAGAGAAGAAGAAGGAGAAGAAGATCAATGATTCTCACTTGTTAACTATCATCTCACGTTAACTAATAATTAAGTTTGGTTAACAAGTAATGAAGAAATTAACGCCAACTGTGTTCTGCCAGATCTGGAGGTTCCGAATGATGGCCATATTCACGGTACTGTCAGCGTTTGCCCACTACACCATCATTTACATGCCCGTCATCTGCTCCACAATACAAATCAGCAAGCCCGACGCCGCCATGATGATGACGGTCAGCGGGGTCATGGACCTTGTGACGCGAATTATCACAGGGTTTATAGGGGACTTCAAGTTCATGTCTAAACCAAAGGTAGGTCTCCTGGTACATTTGTGACTTGTGTATGGAAGACAATATGTTTTAAGTGTTTCCATCCATCCATCCATCATGTGCCATGCCGGTAAGCGTGGGCGGTCATGTTCTGCCATTTCACTCGATCACCAGAGTCGTGGATCAGCTCCGTGTTTCTGTCTCGACCATGCCACAAGGTCCAGGTACTTGCTTCTAGGTTTTCCCCTTGGTCTGTTGCCCTGGATCTTACCAGTTGTCACCAAGTTCTCCAGATCATTTCTTCTCATAACATGCCCAGAGTGTTTGGGTATGTTAATAACGCTGGTGTCTGTGGCGAAGGCGTGGCGATTGAGATTTGCAATCCTGCATACCGCGTACGAAACCAACTGCGAGCGATTTGGAAGCATATCGCCTTGTTTTGATTTGTAATAATGGTATGAGTGTCGGTCGTTAGAAAGCAATGCCAAACTTGTGAACGTAATCTTTTCTCTGATCAAGGAAGCACTTCACAAGATGAGGATTTTTCTCTGATCTTTGTGAATCGAGGTGAAGGAAAGAGTTCTTAATTGCTATATTGTGCCAACCCTGGTGTATGAAAGGGAGCAATCAGCAGACAAGTGAGGAAATATGTGGAAGCTGTGGAGATGTGATTTTATAAAAACAAATTGATGAGAACACCGAGGACGGATAGAAAGAGCTATGAAGATATCTTGAAAGAAGTTAAATCGCAAAGAGAACTGGTTATCAACATCAAAATAATACAGTTTACATTCTTTAAAGCATGTCATGAAAAGAGGGAAAATGGGGTATGTCGACCAACGTGAAAGGTTGGAGGTTAGGAGAGGCAGGGGAGATCAAGAGAGAATATGTTGAACAACAATTTGACATCGTGGCATGGAGAGACGTCGAAATCAGAAATCATTGGCAGGCAGCACAAGAGACATGAGGTTGTGGGCATACATGATTACCAATGCCAGACGGCATGTATACAAAATTCACGATTGGCGAATCAGCCATGTGCACATGTGGATTGGTGCCGCAGACAGCAGAGCACATACTCGACTGCCCAAAAAAGTCATCTCTAGGCAAACTTTCTGGCTTAGAGAAACAACAGCGGAAGATAAACTCTATGGACCACTCAATGAATTAAAAACGACAGTTAAATTCACACAAGAGACAAAACTGAAGTTATAGACAAATTTCAAGCGAATGAAAGAAGAAGAGGAAGCCAGACAACATGGACTATAAGATGAAGAATGTGGTATGTGTCTCTTAACCAGCAGCGTATCTTGGTAACATGCTGAAATACCACATGGCTAGTAAACTAAAGATATGAGATACCGATGAATGCAACTGTAGAACTGGTAGAATAATAGTAAACATCTGCTGCAAGGGTTTCCAGCATATGCAGAACAGAGAAAACTAATATGGCCTACAACCGCTCCATTTGAGGACAAACAATGGAGAAACAACCGCTGACTGCTGCTTTCTTTGGATATATCTTATATTTATGGTGACGTCTGAAAGTGTAAGAAGAAATAAATACTAGAACTTGCATCATATCGTTGAATGTTTAGTTGCATAAATATAAAAAATTGTTTCGTATAGCTAAATGTTTTGTTGTTCAAATACTAGGAATTACTTCATATTATTGCATGGTTAGTTGTTTAGAAAGGAGAAACTGTTTCCTATTAGCAAAGATTTAGTTGTTTAGATATGAGAATTGAGTTGAGTTGAGTTGAGTTAAGAACCGACATCACCGCACTCAGGACATTCCTATACGTGCTCCGTCCCCTCGTTCAGCAGCCAGCAAAGAGTCATACTACTAATCGTTCCCACCGCTATCTGATTAAATGTTCTCCTGGTCTTCCCTCTCAGTTTTGAGATTCTTCCAGAACCGCCTGCCGATCCCTCGCATTCTCATTCTTTCCACATATGGGTTCTCAGTCTGTTCCTCCGCCTTCTCCCACAAGCGTACGACCACCTCCCCCCTGACCACAGGCAAACTACCACAAAAAGGTGCATTCCCTGCTAGCCTATCAGCCTGTTCATTCCCCCGTACTCCCGCATGGCCAGAGCAAAATATCCATACAATTCTCACCATCTGTGACTAGATATGAGAAACTGTTTCCTATTATGAAAGGTTTAGTTGTTTAGATATGTGAAAAAGTTTCCTATTATCAAAGATTTAGTTGTTTAGATATTAGAAACTGTTTCCTATTATGAAAGGTCTTGTTGTTTAGAGATGAGAAACTGTTTCATATTGTTGAATATTTCGTTTTTTTTAGAGATGAGAAACTGTTTCCTATTGTTGAATGTTTAGTTGTTTAGATACGAGAAATGGTTTCCTATTATCAAAGGTTTAGTTCTTTAAATATGAAAAACTGTTTCATGTTGCTGAGTGTTTTGCTGTTTAGAGATGAGAAACTGTTTCATTTTGTTGAATGTTTAGTTGTTTAGATACGAGAAATTGTTTTATATTCTTGAATGAATAGATCATAATGAGACAGGTTCTTTGAGGGGCTTCGCTCTCATCACGGCCAGTTGTACAGTTGGTCAATTTTAGCCTATTTTTAACATTTTGATTTGTTTTCTCTTACAGTTGGTCAGTGTTAGCCTGTTTGTCGTTGGAACAGTATGCCACTGTATTCGCTTTTTCACAACTTACACGCTGTTCGTGGTGTATGCAATCCTGATCGGCGTGTTTGGTGGAGTTCGTCAAAACTTCTTCAACATTATGCTCATTGAATATGTGGGCGTCCAGAAAGCAGCAAAGGCCTATGGTCTAGCATCAACTCTGGCTACCTTGACCTTATCTGTAAACCATCCAATCGTAGGTAAGGATGACTTAGCTAATGCTGTACTCTGCCTGTTTGAAAAGTTGAGTAAACTGTCCTGTCTGAGCGGTGTAATGTACTTCTTAAACATCAAAGATATTATCTGCACAGGCAAGTTGTCACAGCAGATAGCGAAGAGCGCTGCTAATGTCATGAATGAAATTAGTGGTACTGCGGAACAGCTGTGGGAAAGTAAACAATATAAAATAACACAAGGCAATCCAGTAATGCCTCGTGGCGAAGGATTATGGGCATGGTTCGTAATCCCGCTTACCCGCGTTCGAAACACATCTGCACTCAATTTGGCAGCAGACTGCGTTGCACTGGGTCTTATCGAATTGGTATGGGAGCCGGTCGTTCAGAAAGCAATTGCAAACTACTGCACGTAAACTTGCCAAGACACCAACAACAGCGGTAAATATTGTTTTACCACCATCACCATGGAGATCAGCATGACTGAATGGATAAGAACGTTCGTTCTTAAAATTCCAGTATGCTGATGCCGAGGTAGCGAGTTCAACCCTGCACCGTTCATCTGGACGTCGAGGGTTCGAAATCAGCAGCGGAGGATTTGAAAGCAGGCAGCTGTGAATTGTTTCAGATGGTATGGGGCGTCGGCCATTAATACAGCAATGGCACTGAACGTAAAAATTGCCTAGTAAATTCCCAACAGCCAATAAATGCTGGGGTTGATTGTGACGTACATACAGGACATGCACTAACTTAAAACTGTGAAATTAATGTTGCTAGTTCCTTCTATCTGCAGTAAAATAATGACGACCAAGTACAATTAGGGCAAATTGACAACTAAGGCTACAATCATGCAATCATTGTTGACTTGAGAAACCGTTGAATCACATTTATTATATTAAATGTTTTTATTGTCATGAATACGAAAATCTTAAGCTGAACATTTATGTTCAGCATCTTGCCATTGTATTCTGGGCGAGAGATCAACTTTTAAGTTCAACTGACCGATGAAGTGAGTACTTCCGCTACCTTCACGTCAGCTTTAAGTACAGCTGCAGAAGTCAAGTACAGGCAATACGCTCTGCTTGGTCAAGTTTTCTTGTCTGTACCCAATACATTACATTCTTACATTCTTGTTAACAACAACAGCAACAACAACAACAACAACAACAACAACAACAACAACAACAACAACAACAACAACGAAGATAACAACAACAAAGAACTGGTAAAAAGACAGCTAAACGTTTGTTTCAAGAGTGTCCATCATATTCAGAACATGGACAAAGTATTTTGGCCTACGCCCTCTCCTTTTGAGGACACACTCTATGAAGATGTCAACAGTTGACTGCTGCTTTCTTTGCATTTATTCATATTGACGTCAGAATGTGTACGAAGAAGAAGCGGAAAAAGAAGAAGAAGAAGAAGAAGAAGAAGAAGAAGAAGAAGAAGAAGAAGAAGAAGAAGAAGAACAAGAAGAACAAGAAGAACAAGAAGAATGTAACAAAATACAATTTTAAAATATTAATACAATGTATAGGAGGTCTCCGTGGTCTCTATGTTTAATACTCTTGCGCTTAAAATTTCTGGTGCGCTGACGGCAGGGTAGCGGTTTCATTCCCCTCACCGTTCAGTTGGACTTCAACGTCGACTTCACGGTCATTGGCAAACTACTGAACGTAACATTTGTCTAGTAAATTAACTTTGGCTTGTGGTTGATCGTAAAGGACACAAACATTTAAAAAAAAGCACTATGTAATGTTTCTTTCCACGCTTGCTTTGAACTCAAGCGTAATCCATACACGTGATACTAATTTTAATGCACGGGACTGATTTTGGCGTGCTGATTTGCTTTCCCAATTACCAATGTCCTTCACCATCAGGTGAATCCATTTCGACTTCAGAGGTACTTGTAATTTACGCCCTCAAGTCAAGGACGAGAAGTCAACATTTTAGTCCAACTGACCTTATAGGGGTTGAACCCGCTACCTCGGCATCTGTGCACCGGAAGTCTTATCGATTCGGCCATGTTGACCTCCACACTATGTAATAAATTGTTTCATTACTAAAATAATTCTTTATCTTTCACAGCCGCCTTGTTTGATGCCACCAAGGGCTTTGTAATCCCGCTTCATTATATTGGTTCCATGGTGTATTTGTCAGCGGTGCTTTTGGCGTTGGAGCCAATTTTCCGGAAATTAGATATAAAACGTCAAGCAGATACAAACGGAACCACAAACCCTGCACAGAATGCTGGTAACTTGGAAAGTTGAAGTAAAGCTACTTACTGAGCTTAAGTTAAATTATACCGTGTAATTCATGATCACAGGCAGAGTCGTTTGGGAGATATATCAAAACAACAACATATTTGACAAGTAAATGCTGTTCTTAACTTATAAGATTACGTGATACGCTAAACAATATTCATCAGTGTTTGAAAAGTTTATGTTTTACACTTGAATAGCATTTCAGAAGTTTATTATTGCTGAATTAAAAATATACAGCCCAACGTTATCTAACAGAGCAGAGGATTATAGGAGAGATAAAGAGTTAATGGAAGTGATGTCGTTTTCACATCAACGGTGCGCATGGTTACATGAATAATGAATAGTAGACAGCAAAGACCATGATTCTTGAAATGTGTTGCCGGGGATGTGGATACGTCACTTCTGTTTACAGATTGAGAGAGAGAGAGAGAGAGAGAGAGAGAGAGAGAGAGAGAGAGAGAGAGAGAGAGAGAGAGAGAGAGAGAGAGAGAGAGAGAGAGAGAGAGAGAGAGAGAGAGAGAGAGGCGGCTGGAATTTATATGCCGTGTGATCCCTTTTTTATAAAAAGAATTTTACAACATCTCACACACCTACGTGTTTTATACAAGTTTATAAATAGCTCTCCTTACTTTAAAACAGGGTGGCCAACCTTTTCAGCTGGCGGGCCAAATTTCAGAAATAATATTTCCTGCCGGGCCACCTAATTTTTCTTGTGTTAATTAAAGTAAACAAGCAAGCGTGCTACAGCTTCAACCACATCGCCGCTTCCCACTCCGCGGGCCGAAATATGACTCATGGCGGGCCGCATGCGACCCGCGGGCCTCGTATTGGCCACCCCTGCTTTAAAACATAATATCTTTGTCGACAGTTTTTTTCGATCATAAATTTGAATAATTATTGATGAGTTTGAACCGTTAATAAGACGACTGAAATGAACTTGGTATGCCTCGCGGTGACATTAATCCACACCTTTTTGTGAATGTATCTTTATATTTGGTGGAATGTACACAGAAGGTTTGAATAAAAGCCGACTTGTTCAACTTTGTTAGTGTTCTCTACTTGAGGTCTCCACAGCTCGGAGATTTGATTATATGAACTTCTTAGTTTAGATATTTGCCTTCCCAGAACCATAAATGCGTTGTTGAGTTTGCCTGTTGTTTAATTTCTAAGATGCTGCCAGTTCCGTAACATCCTAGTGCATAAACAAAGCCATCCAGCAACTCTCCAGCGGCAAGGCACCTGGTCCTGACTCCATCCCAGCAGAGATATACAAGGCAGGTGGGCCGGTCCTAACAGAGCAGCTTCACCAAGTCTTCACAAACATATGGATGAACGAGACCATGCCACAAGATTTTAAGGACGCGTCAATAGTCCACCTTTACAAACGTAAAGGAAACCGCCAATCCTGTGACAACCACCGAGGCATCTCCTTGCTTTCAATTGCAGGGAAGATACTCGCCAGAATTCTTCTCAATCGCCTCACAGCCCATTTCGATCAAGGTCTTCTTCCTGAGAGTCAATGTGGCTTCAGAAAAGAACGTGGAACTGTTGACATGATTTTCGCTGCAAGGCAGCTGCAAGAGAAATGTCAGGAACAGAACTGCGAAATGTTCTCCACTTTCATTGACCTTACCAAGGCTTTTGATACAGTCAGCAGAGAAGGACTGTGGAAGATTATGGCAAAATATGGCTGTCCACGAAAGTTTGTCCAAATAGTGCGGCTATTTCATGACGGCATGCAGGCAAGAGTACAGGAAAATGGTGAACTGTCTGAACCCTTTCCTGTCACCAATGGAGTGAAGCAAGGATGTGTCCTGGCACCAACACTGTTCAGCCTCATGTTTTCAGCCATGTTGATGAATGCCTTCGAGAACGACGACATTGGAATAGACATCAACTACCGTATGGATGGAAAGTTATTCAATCTCAAAAGGCTGAAAGCTAAAACCAAAATTAACAGCGGCACCGTCAGAGAGCTCCTGTTTGCTGATGATTGCGCTCTATACGCCAACTCAGAGGCGGACATGCAACATAATGTTTCAGCTTTTTCACATGCCTGTGCCAACTTTGGGCTCAATATCAACTTGGAGAAGACTGTAGTTATGTACCAGCCAGCTCCAGGGAATAATCACACTGTGCCGAATATCAAAGTAATTGATCATAGACTAAGTGTTGTGGACAAATTCACCTATCTTGGCAGCACGTGTCACAAGCTGCCACAATCGATGACGAAGTGAATGCAAGAATCTCCAAGGCCAGTGCAGCCTTTGGCAGACTGTACAAGAATGTATGGGACAGAACTGGAATAAGCCTGCAAACAAAGCTAAAAGTCTACAAAGCAGTTGTATTATCCACACTGCTATATGCTTGTGAAACCTGGACTGTTTATCAGCGACACGCTAGGAAATTAAACCACTTCCACACAGTCTGCATAAGGAAGCTCCTGAAGATTAAATGGCAAGACAAGATTCCAGACACTGAAGTCCTAGAAAGAGCATCCATGCCCAGTATCCACACTCTACTGATGAAGAATCAGATTCGCTGGGCTGGTCACTTGACTCGCATGCCAGATCACAGGCTCCCTAAACGAATTTTCTACAGCGAACTGCGTTGTGGTAAACGCTCCCAAGGTGGCCAGAGGAAACGTTTTAAAGACACTCTGAAAATTTCACTGAATGCTTTTGAAATTCATCATGACACCTGGGAGGCTGCAGCCAGAGACCGAAATTCGTGGCGTGCATTATTGCACAAAGGTGCAGTCATATGTGAGGCAACCAGGACTGCAAGAGCTGTGAAGAAAAGGCAGGACTGAAAAATCACTGCAAGAAATCCTCCTCCAGAGACGTCAAGCATTCTTTGCCCACATTGTCAAAGAACATTTCGAGCCAAAATAGGCCTTATCAGCCATCTTAGAACACACGGCTCGACACCTTCAACCCCACTGGATGAAATGAATGGTCATCATCATTCTTGATGGACAAACAACAACAACAGTGCATAACTTAAAGGGAACTGTTATCAACGGAAATAAAGGTACATCCCACTATACAATGACTCAGCTCAGATGTTGTTTGTCCATCAAGAATGATGATGACCATTAATTTCATTCAGTGGAGTTGAAAGCATGGAGCCGTGAGTTCCAAAAGGCTGGTAAGGTCTATTTTAGCTCGAAAAGTTCTTTAAAAATGTGGACAAAGATTGCTTGACGTTCCAGGAGGAGGATCTCCTGCAGTGGTTTTTCTGTCCAGCCTTTTTTTCACAGCTCTTGCAGTCCTGTTTGCTTCACAAGTGACTGCACCCTTGCGTAATCTCAGTTCAGATATAACAACGCGGGAGACTGTCACGGTTGGCCGGAGCCGCTGGTGTTCTGGTTTACGCAATTGCCTACCTGAACAGTGGTCTGAGTTCAGTCTTTCTTTACTACGGGTATGGGAGGCCAGTTTTAGCAGATTGCAATTACAAAATCAGAAGACATTTCTGTGACAAGCCTTCATCCACAATCAACAACAAGAAACATACTATATAACATCATTAAAGGAATTACGTTAAGACATAATATGAAACCCATTGAAATAAACATACGCAAGCAGAATGAAATGAAACATGTGGTTCTTAACGATAGTCTAAAAATATAAAAGGCTGAACCTATACTGAAACAGCGATATAAAGCAGAGAAGACAGAGGAAAGATACACACAATGTCAAATAGACGTGAACAGGCGAACTGAATGAATATGTACGGTTCAGTGAAAAAGCGAAGAGATTGAGATGGGAGAAGGGAGCGGTTGCTTCTGAGAGAGTAGGACAGCAAGATAAGGCAGAAGAAATATACTGTATGGGAAGGGTGGAAGCAAATTAGATAATTTAAAGAGTGTGAACCTAGGAATAGATTATAGTGGATGTAAATTAGAAAATTTAAAGAGTGTGAACCTATAAATAGATTATAGTGGATGTAAATTAGATAATTTAAAGAGTGTGAACCTAGGAATAGATTATAGTGGATGTAAATTAGATAATTTAAAGAGTGTGAACCTAGGAATAGATTATAGTGGATGTAAATTAGATAATTTAAAGAGTGTGAACCTAGGAATAGATTATAGTGGATGTAAATTAGATAATTTAAAGAGTGTGAACCTAGGAATAGATTATAGTGGATGTAAATTAGATAATTTAAAGAGTGTGAACCTAGGAATAGATTATAGTGGATGTAAATTAGATAATTTAAAGAGTGTGAACCTAGGAATAGATTATAGTGGATGTAAATTAGATAATTTAAAGAGTGTGAACCTAGGAATAGATTATAGTGGATGCATCCACAACGAAGAATAAAGAGGCCAAATATGAGCTAATGAGTAAAACTAGGATGCATTTGTCATCGGATCTCTTCTCTCTATATAGTGGGATGCTTGCTTGCTTGCTTGTGTTCGTTGGCTTGAGCTCCAACGCGAAGTCCTGTATGTCGGATGAAGGCATCCTGTTGTCCAACATCAGTGTGATGTCATACAGGACCTGAGGTTTGCGTGAGTATCCGTTGTCCCATGTCTGTCTTATTTGTGTGCAGACTGGTGGTTCCTCGCCGTACAGGCAGACACTCTCCGACTTCGGAGGAATCGGCGATCCTACAGACTTTAGCCAGGACCCCGAAGGGACCTGTTGCCCAGGACGCTCGACGAAGACGCGTCAATAGGTCTTGGCCAGTATATAACCCGGCCCTGGTGCCTTGGAAGCACCTCTGCGTCCCAGCGGGATAATAATGAGAGACATCAAAGAGAAATAACGAATACAATTTGGAGGTTAGTGTATAAACAATCTACTCGGTGCAAATGACATATATTGATCGTGGAAAATGCAGAAGATCTACAACAACTTTTGGACATTGTAGTAATACAGAGTGGAGGGAAAAACAACATGAACAATTAAAACTTTCCTTGAATATCAAGAAAATAGAAACAATGGTTATATCAAAGAACAAGATAACATCAAAGTGTGAGATAACAATAAAGGGGAAAATGTTTAACCAAGCTGGGAAATTTAGATACATAAAAACAAAAACAAAGATAATGCATACAGATAAAACCACCATGGAGAAAGAAATATATGTTAATGAGGAAAATTTGGAGGAGGTGAAAAATTGTGAATATCTTGGGTCATTGATTACCAACAACCGTGACACAATGAAAGAAGTTAAACGACGACTATCAATTGCTCTTCAAAGACTAAAACAACTGAATAAATTATGGAGTGGGACAGACAGAACTACAAAAATTAGATTTTTAAGAGCATGCATCTTTCCCATTGCAACATACGCCTGTGAGACCTGGATACTTACTAAACAAGCTGAACAGCGCATAAATGCCTTTGAATATAAATGTTATAGACGAGTTCTAAGAATATCTTGGGTAAAGAAAAGAACACATGCATCCATACTTCAAGAGCTGAATATTGAAGGCTATTAAAGACGATAAAACAAAGAAATTTTGTGGTCACTTGAAACGTCATTACAGTTTGGAGAGAACAATAATGGAGGGGTATATACCTGGGAAGAGAGGAAGAGGAAGGCCAAAGAGAAGATGGGAGCAGGATGTGGCGGATGATCTCCAGATGGGTGTGAGAGCGTGAGAGACATGGGTGTATCGATTGCTAGAGGTTCCAGGTTCAAGCCCCGATGAGGGCCAGGATTTTTTCACGTAGACTTCTGGTAACAAAATTTCCCCTTGTCTCTGGGTAGTGAGGTCGGACGCCCGTGTGTATTGTTGCGCACGTAAACAATCCCTTGGCAGTTGGAAATCGAAAAAGAGTAGCCTAACGGCGCTGCCCGGGCAAAATTTCGAGTTAAAAATCTACCTAAAGTATTGCAGGATCCTCGTGGGTGCTACGGAGTTCGTACACTGAGCTGAGATTCTCCGGACTCAGGCTTGAGTTAAAAGTAGAACGGAGCACTTACGGGTTACACCCGTTTGCCATGATGTTGATCCGTCGAATAAACTAAACTAAACATAGCATATATATTATATTGTTTTTCATAACGTTGACAAGATTCTATAGTTTGGTATTTGTATCCCTTGTTTTCTAATTTCATGCACGATTATTCCAAGTTTCTTGTTTTACAACAGCAAATCCCATTGTCTAGGCAGCTAGATTTTATATATAAATTGGCATACATGTAAGTGCTAGTCTACTTAGTGTTGTAATACATATATACGTGTATGTACATGCGTATAATTATTCGTATTTTTATTTATTTGCTATTACAATATGCTTGCTTATCTGCGTGTATTATATGCAATTGTCGGAAGGAGCCGCGTAGCGCAGTGTTCAGCGGGCTTACCTGCTATTCTTTCAGTTATGTGTTCGAATCCTCACTGTACCTGGGATACTTTAAAAACAAATGACCAGGATACCAGGTTGACCCAGCCTAAGATGGTCACTGGGGAATGTTCTAGGAAGTAAAAGCGTCAAGGCTGATATTGAAAACATCACCTTACGAATTCCGATTGATCCATACAAATATTGGCTTAGCACCGTATGTTCAATACACCAAAAAGCTTGAAAACAGGGTCTTTTACTATTATTTTACAATGTTGGAAATACAGTAGATGTTTAGTAATTATGCATGATTATGGTATAACAACTCAGGGAATCATATGATGTTAACATAAATATTGCACTGATTTTTTGTTGTTGTTTTTTTTTTTGTAGTTTCCGTCTATCAAGTATTTTTATGTTACTTTCTTTGATGCCTGTTTCACACCATTGATTAAAACGTTGCGTTACATTAAAGGAAACACCATGTACGATTTTTATTTACGTGTTCCAAGTATTGTCTTATCTTAGTTAAGTTAATTGCATATCCTTTTTCACATGACGTCGCACTCAACCCCAACCTGTTTTTGGTTGTTTGTGATCTCTTGGCAAGCTTACGTTCAGTAGTTTGCAGCTGCTTTCTGAACAACCGTCACCCATCAGTATATCAAAAACTAACGCAAGGAGGTCTGACGAAAAATCACCCACAGCTGAGATTCTCACGCGGTATGCGGGGATACAAAGTGCGCCCGTAACACCTTCGCCACGGAGTAATTTAACACTTTGATTGTGACAGGTGGAAAATGTTTAGAAAACTAAACACCGTGAAAGTTTTTTTTAAATGTTGCATATCCCTTACAGGACGTTGCCGTCAACACCTGCAATTCTTTAGCTGCTGTTGACGTACTAGGCAAGTTTTACGTTCAGTAGTTTGCCATTGCTTTCTGAACGACCGGTTCACATACCCCCCGTAATTTACCAGCACGGCGCGATCCGCTGCCGAATCTCGCGCAGCTGTTTTCCCATCGTGGATATACGGGATTACGAACATCGTCGTTAAATCCTTGGCCAGGGGGGCCGGAGACTGTGATAGTGGCAAGTGGAAAATGTTTAGGTAACTTAGCATTTCGATAGTGACAGGTGGAAAATGTTTAGGTAAATTAACGCTTTGATAGTGGTAGGTGGACATTTTTAGATAACTTAGTACTTTGATAGTGGCAGGTGGAAAATGTTTAATAAACTAACACTTTGATAGTGGCAGGTGGAAATTTTTAGATAGCTTAACAGTTTGATAGTGGCTGGTGGGGCTGCGTGGTCTCGAGGTATGGTGTCCGCCTCGAGTGCTGGAGGTCCCCGGTTCAAGCCCCGGTGATGACCGGGATTTTTTCACGTGGACTTCTAGTAATAAAATTTCCCCTGGTCTCTGGGTAGTGAGATCGGACGCCCTGTGTGTATTGTTGCGCACGTAAAAAATCCCTTGGCAGTTGGAAATCGAAAAAGAGTAGCCTAACGGACGCTGCCCGGGCAAAATTTCGAGTTAAAAAATCTATCCAAAGTATTTTCAGGATCCTCGCCTGTGCTACGGAGTTCGTGCACTGAGCTGAGTTTCTCCAGACTCAGATTTGAGTTAGGAAGAAAACGGAGCACTTATGGGTTGCACCCGTGTGCCGTGATGTTGATCTATCGACTAAACTAAACTAAACTAAACTGGTGGAAAATGTTTAGCTTAGCATTTTCATAGTGACAGATAAGACATGTATTAATGTGGTTAAAACGAAAGCAACATTCCAAAAGATAAAGAATATTGTACACAACATTTCTTTTATAATTAAGGTGAAAAAGACCGTTCTTAGAAGTTGTATAGAGCCAATTCTTGTGTGCGAAAGTGAGCCATAGATATTAAACACACTAGTAAGACAATTCTTGCATGATGATCAAATGTGATTCTATAGAATAATGCTGAGATGTGGTTATATAGAGGAACGGTGAGATGTGATTAGAGATAAGAATGCAGATATGTGGTTCTATAGAAGAATGATGAGATGTGATTCTATATAAAAATGATGAGATATGGTTCTACAGAAAAGCATCGCGATGTGATTCTACATAAGAATGCTGAGATGTGGTTCTATAGAAGAATGATGAGATGTGATTCTATATATGAATGATGAGATATGGTTCTATAGAAAACCATCGAGATGTGATTCTACATAAGAATGCTGAGATGTGGTTCTATAGAAGAATGATGAGATGTGATTCTATATATGAATGATGAGATATGGTTCTATAGAAAACCATCGAGATGTGATTCTACATAAGAATGCTGAGATGTGGTTCTATAGAAGAACACCAAAATGTGATTCTATATAAGAATGCTGAGATATAATTCTATATAAGAATGCTGAGATATAATTCTATATAAGAATGCTGAGATATAATTCTATATAAGAATGCTGAGATATAATTCTATATAAGAATGCTGAGATATAATTCTATATAAGAATGCTGAGATATAATTCTATATAAGAATGCTGAGATATAATTCTATATAAGAATGCTGAGATATAATTCTATATAAGAATGCTGAGATATAATTCTATATAAGAATGCTGAGATATAATTCTATATAAGAATGCTGAGATATAATTCTATATAAGAATGTTGAGATATAATTCTATATAAGAATGCTGAGATATAATTCTATATAGGAATGCTGAGATATAATTCTATATAAGAATGCTGAGATATGATTCTATATAAGAATGCTGAGATATAATTCTATATAAGAATGCTGAGATATAATTCTATATAAGAATGCTGAGATATAATTCTATATAAGAATGCTGAGATATAATTCTATATAAGAATGTTGAGATATAATTCTATATAAGAATGCTGAGATATAATTCTATATAGGAATGCTGAGATATAATTCTATATAAGAATGCTGAGATATGATTCTATATAAGAATGCTGAGATATAATTCTATATAAGAATGCTGAGCTGTGATTATATATAAGAATGTTGAGATGTGATTATATATAAGAATGTTGAGATATGATTCTATATAAGAATGTTGAGCTGTGATTCTATATAAGAATGTTGAGATGTGATTCTATATAAGAATGCTGAGATATGATTCTATATAAGAATGTTGAGATATGATTCTATATAAGAATGTTGAGATGTGATTCTATATAAGAATGCTGAGTTATGATTCTACATAAGAATGCTGAGATATGATTCTATATAAGAATGCTGAGATGTGATTCTATGTAAGAATATTGAGATATGATTCTATATAAGAATGATGAGACTAAGATGTGGCTCTATAGAAGAGGGCTGGAATCTGATCTTATATAAAAATTATAATACGTGGTTCTATAGAAAATACATCAGATGTGATCCTATATATGAATGCTAGATGTGGTTCTATAGAAAACTGATGACATGTTTTTGTCGAGATGTGATTCCATAGAACATTGTCGAGATGTACTTCTATAGACGAATTCTGATTTGTGGGTCTATAGAAGAATGCTGAGAGAACTTTACAATAAGTTTAAAAACTTGTCTTGAAAGAAACCATCTCATGGGGAGAATGTGGTGCTCGTAAATAAAGTAGAAAGTGCACATTCTTTGAACATTCAATGAGAAAGGATAAACAGGAAAATATGACAACAGTATGTCTGAAAGGGAAGGAAGACAAAGGACGACCTATTTAGGACAGATGTCAAGACGGTACAGTGTTCTCTGTGTTATTAATTCACTGTATAGCTATAGACTGTGCCACCTGGTCGCAACACATAAGGTGAGGATCTCAGGGTGAAAATAAAATGCTGCATGTATTTTGCAGTACATTGCAATCAACCCCAACCCAGTTTTGATTTACTAGGCAATTTTACGTTCAATAATTTGCAATTGCTGGCTCCGTGACGTAGGTGTTCCAAACGCAGTTCATAATCCCGCATACCACGTTCAAAACCAGCTGCAGTCGATTTGGCAGCAGACCGCCTTGCTTTGGTATATTATGAAAATGGTATGAGTGCCGGTCGCTCTGAAAGTAATGGCAAACTACTGAACATAAACTTGCCAAGAAATCACAAACAGCCAACAATGCTGGGGTTGACTGTGACGTCCTGTAAACTTTAAAAACTAAACTAAACTAAACTACAACTTTTAAAACTAATGTTCCATTGCTGTCTGAACGAGCAGTCAGCGTTAACGCCCAACTAACAAGTGTAGGAAAATAAACCACTACCTTGCTGCCAACTCACTGAAGTTTAAGATTGATTGATTGATTGACTGATTGACTGATTGATTGATTGATATAGGAATCGACATCACAGCACTCGGGGCGTTCCCATAAGCGCTCCGTCCCCATCCTCAGCAGCCAGCGAAGAGTTCCAACACTGATAGTACCAGTAGCAATCTGATTATATGTCCGTCTCGCCTTTCCTCTGAGCGTTGAGCGTCAGCCAGGTCCCTTCGTCACTCCTCGTTGTCTCATTTTTGCCAGACCATAGTAACCCATTTGCTCCTCCGAGGTGTACACGTGCTCCCACAAGGCCGCAACCACGTCTGCCTTGTCATGCATCAATACTCCACCAAGTTTTGTACAGCCAGCCAATCTGTCCGCCTGTTCATTTCCCATCACACCAGCATGCCCCGGAGAAAAGATCCAGACGATGCTTAAGAGTCAGCGCATTACCACCACACACCACCCTCTTCTCTTTTCTCTCCTCCCCCTCCCCGCCGCCATGCTGGCCTCTAAGATTGACGATTTTAAAGGGAGGAGTCCACGCGACAAAGTGACGTCGAAGAAATAATGACGTCGCACTTGTACCGCGCGATAGATTTTCTCAGTATGACGCAAGTCTTGGAAATGCTGCCCCTCACATGGTGTTTTCTTTAGAAATGCCGCCCCCTTATGAAACCCCCCTAACGGTGGCCTGATGCGGCTGCCTCTCTGTTATCAAAGCAGACCACGGCCCTGAGTCACACACACATGCAACAACACTGGGGATCATATGTGTCAAGGACGATGCTGGCCTGTGCGGACTAGACACAAAAAACAATATTGCAGGTGATTTTGCTGCGTTGCGATCAACCCTAAATTGATTTTCTAAGCAAATGTACTTTCACTAATTTGTCATTGCTTTCTGAACGAAAAGTCAACGTTTAAATCCAAATAACCGGTGGAGGGAGCGAACCCACTACCCCGACATCGCCGCACATGAAGTTTGAGTGAGTGCATTCTAAACCTCGCTGCCACGGTGACCTCTATGCAAACACAATGAAACAAAAAAATTATTGTAACGTTTCGAAAGCCTTCCTTTTTTCCACGAGAGAGATAATTATTGTTCTGATTTTGTCTGACATGATTCAGATTTATGTTTGCGTATATGTGGAAGGGTTTACGGACGCAGTTCGTAATCTCACATACCGCGTTCGAAACACGGCTGTGTTGGTTTTTTATGAAATGATACGGATGCCGGTCGTCCAGAAAGCAATGGCAAACTACTGAACGTAACTTTGCCCAGGAATCACGAACAGCCAAAAAGCTGGGGTTAACTGCTACGTCCGTAAAGCATGTGCAACTAACTTTTAAAAATATGTGTGGAAAAGAGGGGGGGGGGGGTGCCCCTTAGTGACGTCTCTAGTGCGCTTGCCTGGTGACACCACCATGTGTTCGAATCCCAGTTCAGACACATTTGTAACAACTCATCTGGACTGCCAGGTCGACTCAGCCTTAAGTGAGTACTAGGACATCTCCTAGGAATTATAGGCGGCCGGCGTGATATTGAACACAGCGCCCATCCAGTGCGGATTGGTCTACACAAATATAGGGATAACATGATTTGACCTCAAGGCGTGTAAAAGGATTCTTTCATGGTTCAGTCGCCCTGCTACTGAGTGAGTGCGTGGCTCGACACTGTGAGCTGTGAATTTCATGTGGAATTCTTTCAGATCTGTTCACGGTTATTTGTAGCGTGAACTGCATGTTCGGAACAATGGCGGCCGGCTGTTTCTGGACTGATTGGCTTGCCTTTTCAGTTCACGAGTGCATTTTTCTTGGAGACTCCTGGGGGTCGTCGCTGGAGCTACGAAGTTCGTGCTATGTGCGGCGCTTTCGTTGGGTTACCCTGCAGAAAGACACCGAGCCATTTGGGATCAAACCCAGGTCAATGAAGTCTTTCTGGTGACTGCCGATTCCATCGACGATGAACTGTATTTTTCGTGGAGGACTTTTGTGATGGCATTCTGGCAGCGGCATTATGCACAGTGTACCTGTGCGGGCTGTTGGCTTGGCAAAACTCCTGTCTTTTCTCCTTTTCACATTGGACAGTGAGGAGCATTTTGTGTGTTATTCACTGACACAAGAAGGGAGCTTAATGGACGACCCGTTGCCGTGAAGTTGGAACCGTGAAAGACTGACTGATTGACTAAAAGGGTCCTTTACGTTACTTTTAATTTGCTTTACCTTTCATTATCTCATCTTACTCAGACTTGACTTGACTTGACTTGACTTGACTTGACTTATGCCGATGTTGGATGTGCAATGAAAGTGACCCTTTACACAGCAAGCCAAACCAAGCAAAACGTTCTGTTATATATGACCATTTCCCCCCCCCCCCCCCCCCCCCCCCCCGGGCATTGAGTCGCATTCTTCTTCTGGAATCCGTGGTAGCGTAGAAGTTAGACGCCACCTGCCGGCCCGGTGGTCATGGATTCGCTTCCGCATTAGGGCGGAACCCCCCCCCCCCCCCCCCTCCAAATAACCTGGGATCTCAGGTCGACCCAGCCTGGCATAGCTACCAGGAAATGCTTTGGGAAGTAAAGATCGCCATTGTGACATTGACAGATCACCCAGTGATCTGTTCCGATTAGTCCATACAAATATGAGTTTCAGCATGGTATGTCCTATGCATCTGAAGGCGTGTACAATCAATCAGGTGCCGTCTCCACAATGAAGGTTGGCTGCAGTGGATCTCCAACACTGTCTGTCTCTCCCCTAACTGTACATTCTGTTAGATTGATGTTCGTCCATCTCTTGATGTTATCTTCCCACTTGTATCGTTTCAAGACGTGTACAGGGGTCTTTTAATTGCCGACATCTTACTCTGTTGTACAGGGGTCCTTTAATTACTCACATCTTATTCTGTTGTGATAACTCATCTTCCAATGGACCAAGGGCGCTTAACTATCTCATTCCAAACTCTTTGTAAACTTGTTCATTATTGGTTAGATTTTGCCGCCAAAGTTTTCTATGGGATGAGATAGCCAGTCTCACACCAACACCCCTTAATTGTCTCTTACGACATGCATGGTAGGTTACAGTGTCATTATTCGTTGCTTCCTCTAAGAGCCCTAGCGAGGGTTGGAGTCTGTTGACAATAAAACACTTAAAAGCTGTGGAGGAAGCATGACCAACCCAGGCCCAGTCACAACCAGTCTGTATATGCTGTGCTAAAGCATAAACTGGTTACATACTAATCTACCGCTCTGCAGATGTGTGGGAGCCTTCGTGGCCAAGTAGTTTCGCCTGCCTCGCGCTACGAAGGTTGTGGGTTCATTTCCGGGCTTCCTTCGGTTCACGGGTGCAGTTTTCTCGGAGATTGAAGGGCACGTGGCTGGAGCCGCAGAGTTCATGCTTTGTATAACGCTTTCGACAGGTCGCCCTGTGGAAAGAGACTGGGCCATATAGGATACAAGTCCCGGTGGAATAAGTCGACTCTCTTGCCGTTGAAATCCTTTCAAACCCTGCAGATGTGGAATTTGGAATTCCAGTAGGGGTCTAGCATATCCCGCTGGTTTCGGTTAACAGTTGTGTCTGATGTTGGATTCAAATATAAAAGTCTAAGGAGGTAAGTATGGCCGAATGGTTAAAAGCGCTCGCTCTTAAACTACTAGTGCGCTGATGCCGAGGTAGCTTGCTCAACCCCTACAGTTGGACTAAAATTGTGACTTTTCGTCCTTGACTTGGGGACGTAAATTACAAGTACTTCAGAAATCGGAGTGGGTTCGCCTGATGGCGAGGGACACTTGAAACATGGGAAGCTAATCCACACGCAATATTCAGTTCACTGCACTAGAAGAAGAAGTACGTGTATGGACTATGCTTGATTTCAATGCGAGCGAATGTAAAAAAAAAAAAAAAAGGTTCGCCAGAGAAACGCAAATTTATGCATATTTCTGCACATTTCTCCACAATAAAAACACACTTGTCAGAACTAGTACTCTCAGTGAGAACATGTTCTTAATAGGTCAGAAGTCGTTGAGCTTTTCAAAAAAGTTTGCCTAAGTGTTTCATGTCGGCAGAACTTAAATCAATTAAAAGTCTCTTATTTTGAGCAATTGGCTGATGTTTTTTTACTTCTTAGAAACAAGGACATTTATTTGCCCCGGGAAAGTTTCTTTGACACCGGGACAAAGTATCTATAACTGAGACTGTCCCGGTACCCTCTTTGGACAACAATAATTTTTAAGATACTATCCGAAGTGAGACTGACTCAGGTCACTGTTTTTTTTTTTTTTTTGCGCCCGCTGGCTTTGAAATCAAGCGTAAGCCATACACATAATTCAGAGTAGTGATGGACTGCATTTTGCGCGTGGATTAGCTTTCCCTATTAAGAGTGTCCCTCGCCACTCCGACTTCAGAGGTACTTGCAATTTACATCCCCAAGTCAAGGACGAAAGGTCAACATTTTAGTTCAGCTGTCCGGTGTAGGGGTTGAACCGCTTACCTCGGTATCAGCACACCGGATGTTTAAGAACGCGCGTTCTTACCCATTCGACTATGCGGACCTGCGGACTGGGTTATTAATCTGAGCCAGGCGATGGGCCTAACATAACTTATTTTCTGAGGTTGAACGGGGAAAGGGTAATGGAAGAATGGAAAATGGAAAAACAGAGACGTCTGTACACTCTGAAAATCCTTTTACTGATTAATTGCCATGGGATGATTAATCGTCTTAAGTGACTTCCCGTATCTGCCATAGGGTTATATATCGCCAAAATGTTATCATTGGGAAATGTTGTCTTAATTAAAATATCAATGCAGTAGTTTTCCCTAAGCACCCTCCTTTAATGTGATATATAATACACCATGTTCGCTACCGTATTAACAATTTTTAGGCCATAACTGTGACATACCAATAATTTCCATTTTCACAATATACAAAACACTGATCAGACCAGTTGTGCTGTATGGCTCTGAAACCTGGAGTACAAAAGGAGACGAAGCCTTGTTACAAACCTTTGAGAACAAAGTTTTAAGATGCATCTTTGGACCCATTAGGGATACACAAAGTGGAGAGTGGAAAAGAAGAAGTAACAAAGACATTTATGATCTGTTTAAGTCCCCGCTAATCACTGGTATCATGAAGGCTAATAGACTACAATCCATCCATCATGTGCCATGCCGGTAGGCGTGGGGCTTATAGAAAGAATGGAAGATAATAGGGAAACAAAACTCGCTTACACTCAGGAAATAAATGACCGTAGACCCAGCGGTAGACCAAGAAGACGGTGGAGAGATAATACATGTACAGACCTACAAGCACTTGGAATCAACGACTGGCAAGAGAAGGCCCACCAGAGAGACGAATGGAGACGGATTGTATCTGCAACAAAGAACCTCAATGGCTCGGAAAGCTGAAGAAGAAGAAGATTTTTGTTTGGTCCAAACCTACTGTTTAGTTGGCACTAAATCTGTTAATTTATTTCACACACACGCACACACCCACCCACACACACACACACCCACACACACACCCACCCACACACACACCCACCCACACACACACCCACACACACACACCCACCCACCCACACACCCACCCAAACACCCACCCACACACCCACACACACACACACACACACACCCACCCACACACACAGACAGACAGACATACAGACAGAGCAGAGACAGACAGACAGACAGACAGACAGACAGATAGATAGACAGACAGATAGATAGATAGATAGATAGATAGATAGATAGATAGATAGATAGATAGATAGATAGATAGATAGATAGATAGACAGACAGACACACATAAGCTGCAGAAGCTGCCGGATCAGCAAAGCAATGCCCTAACTGTCCGACCGCCGGAGCTTCCACCCTAGACCAGTTGCCGACAGTGGCGTGCAGAGGGGGGGGGGGCGGGTGTGTGACTGCCCCGGGCATCCAACCGGAAGGGGGGCATCCATTTTGGGAGAGGGGGCAGCACAGTGCAGTCGGAGGGGAGGAGGAATGCATGAGGTAAAGAACAATTTAGGGACATCTAATCAAGGGGTTGGCCCCGGGCATCAAAGAACCTCTGCACGCCACTGGTTGCCGACCAAGGTTTTGGGCTTGGTTTGCCCCGCCATGACATATAGGCTTTAGGTTGCATTTCTCGCACTAGGGTAAGGCTTGTACCCTCCCAATTGTGCTCCTCCGCCCGAAACCCTTTGCACAATTTGGGGTGTCGGGGTTGGTGAGTGCCGCCCAACATTAGGCGCTAACAGAAAGCAGGCAGTACCGTCTAGGCCTACTGTCATATGGTTGTTCGGTTATATCTGACGAAGACCTGACATTAAAAGGCCTGAGGATAATAATAATAATAATAATAATAATAATAATAATAATAATAATAATAATTTTTTTAAAAATTTTGTTGCGGATGTTGTACTAGTCAACATCAGCATTTTCAGCTGCTGTTGATGTACTAGGCAAGTGTTACGTTCAGTAGTTTGCCATTGCTTTCTGAACGACCGGCCCCTATCCTATACCTGTTTCGAAAAAACCAGCACCGCCGTGTTTCGAACCCGGGTATACGGGCTCACAAACCGCGTTCGCAAGTCCTTTAGCCACAGAGACCGGTGTATAATAATATTAGTATTAATAGCAATAAAAACAAAAAGATGATGACGATGATGATGTAAGAATAAGATATGAATGATTATTATTCCGAGGTGGAAGGGAGAGCACTGTAATTAAAAAACTCTGACAGGAATTGATTGAACGAGGAAGTGAAACAATAACAAACTTCGTTGTTGCTTCAAACATGTCCTTTGGTTCTTCGTTTTGGCTTAAAATTATGCGAAGAGTAAATTAATCAACTGCTTGGTAATATATTTGACAGTTATTATTTATTCTGGTTAATATGGTAGTCAGATTTATGTATATTTTTGTATGTATGACTAGTTTTGGAACATGATGATTACATAATCAGTTAATCAGGGAGAAAGCTGGAACAACAGTACAACACTACAGTACAGTAAACCAGCTCGGTGTCGGTTGGTTGGTGAATTCTCTATCATTAATTAGTTTCAGCTGTTTCATTTAGTTTCTGTTTTGGCGTTTAATGTCGATAGAAACTAGCAAAGAGCTTGCATCTAACGAAATGACTCAATGAGGTCCGTGGGGGGAGGGGGGGGGGGTATGATTGAAAATAGTTGTAGTATAGTCACTACATAGTATTAGTAGTAGTAGTAGTACTACTACTACTAGTACTTTAAGTAGTTTAAGTACCATCTCCACGGGAACTATTGTAGACTCCTTGCAGAGCACCCCTTCCGTCTGCAGTACTGTACAGTATCAGCAGGCTCAAACCAAGTGCCTTGAAGGAGAGTTAGTTACTGACCTACTAATGAATTAATCTAATGTTCACTAAATCATTTAGTAAATGATGTTTACTAAATGACATTTAGTAAATGTCAGTTATGTTAGTTTACTGACCTGATGTTCACTAAATGTCACTTATGTTAGTTTACTGACCTGATGTTCACTAAATGTCAGTTATGTTAGTTTACTGACCTGATGTTCACAACATATTAGTTATGTTAGTCTACTGACCTAATGTTCACAACATGTTAGTTATGTTAGTTTACTGACCTAATGTTCACAACATGTTAGTTATGTTAGTTTACTGACCTGATGTTCTCAACATGTTAGTTATGTTAGTTTACTGACCTGATGTTCTCAACATGTTAGTTATGTTAGTTTACTGACCTAATGTTCACAACATGTTAGTTATGTTAGTTTACTGACCTGATGTTCACAACATGTTAGTTATGTTAGTTTACTGACCTAATGTTCACAACATGTTAGTTATGTTAGTTTACTGACCTGATGTTCACAACATGTTAGTTATGTTAGTCTACTGACCTAATGTTCACAACATGTTAGTTATGTTAGTCTACTGACCTAATGTTCTCAACATGTTAGTTATGTTAGTTTACTGACCTAATGTTCACAACATGTTAGTTATGTTAGTCTACTGACCTAATGTTCTCAACATGTTATGTTAGTTTACTGACCTAATGTTCACAACATGTTAGTTATGTTAGTCTACTGACCTGATGTTCACAACATGTTAGTTGATGTTAGTTTACTGACCTGATGTTCACAACATGTTAGTCATGTTAGTTTACTGACCTGATGTTCACTAAATGTCAGTTATGTTAGTTTACTGACCTGATGTTCACTAAATGTCAGTTATGTTAGTTTACTGACCTGATGTTCACAACATGTTAGTCATGTTAGTTTACTGACCTAATGTTTACAACATGTTAGTTATGTTAGTCTACTGACCTAATGTTCTCAACATGTTAGTTATGTTAGTTTACTGACCTAATGTTCACAACATGTTAGTTATGTTAGTCTACTGACCTAATGTTCTCCATGTTAGTTATGTTAGTTTACTGACCTAATGTTCACAACATGTTAGTTATGTTAGTCCACTGACCTGATGTTCACAACATGTTAGTTATGTTAGTTTACTGACCTAATGTTCACAACATGTTAGTCATGTTAGTTTACTGACCTGATGTTCACTTAATGTCAGTTATGTTAGTTTACCGACCTATTGTTCACTAAATGTCAGTCATGTTAGTTTACTGACCTATTGTTCACTAAATGTCAGTCATGTTAGTTTACTGACCTGATGTTCACAACATGTTAGTTATGTTAGTTTACTGACCTAATGTTCACAACATGTTAGTTATGTTAGTCTACTGACCTGATATTCACAACATGTTAGTTATGTTAGTTTACTGACCTGATGTTCACAACATGTTAGTCATATTAGTTTACTGACCTGATGTTCACTAAATGTCAGTTATGTTAGTTTACTGACCTGATGTTCACTAAATGTCAGTTATGTTAGTTTACTGACCTGATATTCACAACATGTTAGTCATATTAGTTTACTGACCTGATGTTCACTAAATGTCAGTTATGTTAGTTTACTGACCTGATGTTCACTAAATGTCAGTTATGTTAGTTTACTGACCTGATGTTCACAACATGTTAGTCATGTTAGTTTTCTGACCTAATGTTCACAACATGTTAGTTATGTTAGTCTACTGACCTAATGTTCTCAACATGTTAGTTATGTTAGTTTACTGACCTAATGTTCACAACATGTTAGTTATGTTAGTCTACTGACCTAATGTTCTCAACATGTTAGTTATGTTAGTTTACTGACCTAATGTTCACAACATGTTAGTTATGTTAGTCTACTGACCTGATGTTCACAACATGTTAGTTATGTTAGTTTACTGACCTAATGTTCACAACATGTTAGTCATGTTAGTTTACTGACCTGATGTTCACTAAATGTCAGTTATGTTAGTTTACTGACCTATTGTTCACTAAATGTCAGTCATGTTAGTTTACTGACCTATTGTTCACTAAATGTCAGTCATGTTAGTTTACTTACCTGATGTTCACAACATGTTAGTCATGTTAGTTTACTGACCTGATGTTCACTAAATGTCAGTTATGTTAGTTTACTGACCTATTGTTCACTAAATGTCAGTCATGTTAGTTTACTGACCTATTGTTCACTAAATGTCAGTCATGTTAGTTTACTGACCTGATGTTCACAACATGTTAGTTATGTTAGTTTACTGACCTATTGTTCACTAAATGTCAGTCATGTTAGTTTACTGACCTAATGTTCACTTGCATATCTTTTATATTGTTACTGTTCTTTGTTAGCCTTGAATGATGTGTGAATGAAATAATGTATGAAAGAGAGTGATAGAAGGGCAGAATGTTAGACGGGCCTGCGTGCCCAATTCTTAACCCTTTGAAAATAAAGTTTGTTCGTTCGTTCGTTCGTAAATGTCAGTTATGTTAGTTTACTGACCTAATGTTCACTAAATGTCAGTTATGTTAGTTTACTGACCTAATGTTCACAAAATGTCAGTTATGTTAGTTTAATGACCTAATGTTCACTAAATTAAACTTAGTATAAACAAGTAAATAGCTAGGTAAGCCTGTCAGACTAATGAAATAATTGAAATCTTAATTAACATAACTTCATTTGCTCAACTAGCACTGAATAAACCAGCAGACTTCTGGATGTCAAAATTATTTAAACATTACCATAATGAAACCAGATGGCTTGGCCAAATGGCGTAATTGAGAGCAAAAACATAGAGCTGATCCACGATTCTGGTGATCGTATGTTTAGTTAGTTTAGTTTAGTCGATGGATCAACGTCACGGCACACGGGTGTAACCCATAAGTGTTCCGTTCTACTCCTAACTCAAACCTGAGTCTGGAGAAACTCAGCTCAGTGCATGAACTCCGTAGCACCGGCGAGGATACTGAAATACTTTTGGGTAGATTCTTAACTCAAAATTTTGCCCGGGCAGTGCCGTTAGGCTACTCTTTTTTGATTTCCAACTGCCAAGGGATGTTTTTATGTGCGCGACAATACACCGGGCATCCGATCTCACTACCCAGAGACCAGGGGAAATTTTATTACTAGAAGTCCATGTGAAAAAATCCCGGTCCTCACTGGGGCTTGAACCCGGGACCTCCAGCACTCGAGGCAGACACCATACCTTGAGACCACACAGTTTCCCCCCACCGGTGATCGTATGAGGTGGCAAAATGTTTATCAGCATTTGACAAGGTTCATGCCATTGTCGGCAATACATCCTAACCATTACACCAACATTCCCGCTCCAATGCTTATCAATCAATCAATCATGTGCCATGCCGGAAAGCGTGGGCGGTCATGATTCGCCATTTCACTCGATCACCAGAGTCGTGGATCAGCTCAGTGTTCCTGTCTCGTCCATGCCATGTGGCCATCATTGTGAAAATCAATGCAATGCTTTCTGCTCGCAAATCGACTGGCACTGACTTTGAACCTAGTATGTCATTATTGTGAAGCTACTTTCACCACCTCTATGCCACAGATGTCGTTTAGTTCAGAAAGTGGAAACTGGCATGTTCTTGGTTGAGTGGACAGATGGTTGTTGGTGATGGTCTCAAGTTTCACGATGGTAGGCAGAGGATTTCTTTATAGGAACAATGGCTACAGTCATCGACTAGCATGGTCACTGCCAAGACGGAAGGCAATGCCAGCCAGATGTCTAGAATGTACCCGTTGATCACATGGCATAATCGAGACAAGAACATAGACCTGATATGAGACTCTGGTGTGTGTAACCAGCTACGCTTATCAGCCTGGAATATGATGATGATTATAACTAGAAGTCCTTCCGCTGGAACCTATGTGGAAAATGAAATAGAGAGAAAGACCTAAAACACACAGACAAGAGAATTAGAGACAAAGTTTAATAATAATAATAATAATAATAATAATAATAATAATTAAAAAGTAAAGAACCGTATACACATCCTAGAGTGCAATGGGCATGTGGTGCTTGACCCATCTTTTTAAAGACCAATCAGCTCTCGGTGTTTGATGTGGTCAGTATTGCCGGTTGCCTTTACTTCCCAAGATGTTTTCTGAATAATCAGTATAAATACTACAGGAGGAAATGGAGTGAGCTGCAGAAGATAGCAACAGGTGGGATGGCTTGGGGTGGGTTGAGTGAGGGCTTTGCTTCAATAGGGGAAAAAAGGTAGAAGAAGAAGAAGAAATGAGGCTATAGAGAATTGAAGATTATGATAAAAACAAAAGACAACAATGAAATAATGAAATATTTCATCGGTGGAGAAAGGGTGGAACAGACTGAGCACCCATTTGTGAAGAGAATGATATGGCGTATGGCGGGGAGGGGGGGGGGGGGGGGGTGTGTGTGTGTTTGGCATGGGCTCTGGAGAGGGAAGACCAGGAGAACTTTAAATCACATGGCATTTGGAACCATTAGCAGTATGACTCTTCGCTGGCTGTTGAATGAGGGGACAGAGTGCATGTGGGAATGTCCTGATTGCAGTGATGTCGTTTCTTAGCACAACCCAGCTCAACTCATCAGTTTAATTAAGAATTGTTGATATTACCAGCCATTCTCATTGTTCCACAAATATACATGATAAAGTCATTGTCTTTCTTGTATTCACAGTCAGCTGGTTTATTCTCATTGATTGGCCAAGTACCTCAGAAGTGAAGCCATGTCAGACCAAGCAGATGGCAAGCCTGATAACCTCAATGGTGTCTTCTCTAAGGCCAATATCAACATTGCCCTTCAGAAGGACAAAGAAAAATGTGACGCTGCTGATCTGAGTAACATGTGGTATCATGGCAAGATGTCTCGCAGCAGTGCTGAAAAAATTTTAAATGAGGGTAAGTCTGTTCAGATACGTTCAGGACATTACAGACACCTTGACATGAACATGGACACAGGACATTACAGACACCTTGATATGAACATGGACACAGGACATCATAGACATCTTGACATGAACATGGACACAGGACATTACAGACACCTTGACATGAACATGGACACAGGACATTACAGACACCTTGACATGAACATGGACACAGGACATTACAGACATCTTGACATGAACATGGACACAGGACATTACAGACACCTTGATATGAACATGAACACAGGACATTACAGACACCTTGACATGAACATGGACACAGGACATCATAGACATCTTGACATGAACATGGACACAGGACATTACAGACACCTTGACATGAATATGGACACAGGACATCGTAGACATCTTGACATGAACATGGACACAGGACATTATAGACACCTTGACATGAACATGGACACAGGGCAATAAAGACACCTTGACATGAATATTCGAGGCCGGAGAGCTGAAAAAGGACTGAGAATCTTTTTTAGTAGCCCTTGATGAGATTGAAGTCCTGAAAAGGACCTGCAACATGGTGAAGATGATAGAATGCATATTTCATCAGGTTATTATTGTTCTGATTTGTGTCAGGTCTTAGTCAGATATGACTGAGCTACCATGTAACAGTAGACGGTACTACCTGCTTTCTGTTAGCGCCCAACGTTCGGCGCTTACCAAACCCGACACCCCACATTGTGCCAACGGCTTCAGGCGGAAGAGCGCAATTGGGAGGGTAAAAGCATTACCCTGGTGTTAGGAAATGCAGCCTAAAGACAAAGTGTCATGGCAGGGCAGACCAGGCCCTAAGCCTTGGTTGGTGGCTGGTCTAGGATCGAAGCTCCGAAAGGCGGACAATTAGAGCATTGCTTTGCTGATCCGGCAGCTTCTGCAGTTTGTCTTGTTCCAGATGTAGAGGTTTACCTTTCCTCTGGAGTGAACTAGGCAGGCAGAGAGAGGGATCATGCTGCATGGGCAACACATGATCTCTATATTTTAGCCCAGGCTTTGTGCTATGGAGAGGCAATAACTCCATCCCTTACAAACTATCATTTGTCAAGACAGCAAGGTACCAATGATATTGTTCTGGATCAACTCTGTTGATAATATTTTAAATTTGATCCAGAACACCAAAGACTGAGAACTGTGGAGATACATGAATGCCTTCTCCAGCTGGCAAGGCACATGATGATGATGATGATAGAATGTAATTTTCTGTTTTATGGTTATTAGTTTGTAGTAACTGTTTCCAACGCCCGTATGTTACAGAGGCCCATGAAGAAAGCAAAGAATAGTAACTCTGTAACCTACCTTGCATAGAATAAGAGGTGTCTAAGGGGGATTGGAATGAGAGTGGTCTTCTCATCCTTTGGAAATTCTCCATCATCATCACACTTTAAACTATCTGTTACTGCTTTGATGTTCTGGTTAGATCACACTAGGAGTTTCTCAGCTCAGTGCACACACACTGTAGTCCGACAAGGATCCCAATGTATGTATATAAGAGACACATTCTGTAAATATTCGGCTGTGGATGCATTTCTAATTTAGAAATGCTGCCAGGGCAGCTGCCATTTACAGCCTACTCTTTATGGATTCCAACTGCTGATGGCTTTATAACAAACACAACGTGCTCATGGAACCACATTTTTTAACTGAACCTTGTATCAGGAGGCTAGGCATGTAATACACTGCCAAGACATAAGAGATGGGTATAACATACTCGAGTTCCTTGATTAAATTCCACATTTAAAGTTAGACCCATCACTTTTCGAGTTAAAAGTGCATCTGTAGGACTTAAGTATAGGATTTATCTGCAAGATTTGTCTGTAGGACTTGAGTATAGGATTTATCTGCAAGATTTGTCTGTAGGATTTGAGTGTAGGACTTATCTGCAAGGTTTGTCTGTAGGATTACAATGTGAAAAAAAAGTAAAGTAAACATGCCTTTTACATTCACGGAGGTGTGTTGGGTGCATGGTGCCACCCCGTATAGACCAATGGGTACTGGATGGTAATGTGGTCAGTATGAGGTCAAGCACCTTAACTTCCCAGGGTATGTCCAGGTATCCATTGTTGGCTGGACCAACCCAGGAGCCCTGGTCAGTTAAAAAAATATCTACCTAGATGGGGATCCAAATACATGCTAATCAGACTTACAGGCAAGCATGCTAACCACTGCAGAGGATTTGACTTTAGGATAAGGATATAGCATCAGCTGTTTAAGGGAACAATAATGATCATTGTAAGAAGATGTGTCTAACTGGCCAAATATGCTTACATTTTCAAGTGCTTGAAATAATTAAAACACGACTTCCTAATGTTTGACAGCAATGAGACTACACCCGGATACAGACTGTGATGGGATGTTTTTAGTCCGGGACAGCACGGCCTCTGAGGTTAATTTCTCATTGTCCTTTACTTTTGAACGGCGCAACTACCACTTCTACATTCAGCGGACTAAAGAGTGCTACTACTGCATTGATGGAGGACCGATAGTGCATGGTAATAATATGTTTTTTTCAGTGCATTCATATTGTTTGTGTGTTGTTTCCTATACTTCTTACTGCGTGTGATGATATAATGTTTTTTTTCCGTGCATTCATATTTTGTGTATGTTGTTTCCTATACTTCTTACTGCTTGTCATTATTACTTAGTGTCATTTTCACTAGTTGTTTTAAACTCATAGGTGTTAAGTTTTGTCTTCTGGCTTGATCATCTGCAAACTTTTAAGGCTGAGGTCTCCATGGCGAAGTAGTCCAGTTGCTGTTTGCACTTCAAAGGTCATGAGTTTGTTTTTTGGACTCACACAAATGAGTGCCCAGGTTTGCTCAACTGCAGAGCTGTCTACTTATCTCGGTGGATAATCGATCCCTAGCACTGTGTTAGCCAGACCACAGCGAGTTTCCCAGCCTCTACCACATGGAGATGTATTTGGGATCTTCCCCTCCTCAAGTTATCAGACCATGATATAATTTCTCAAATTTTATTGATACTTCCATCAAGGATCCCCTTCGTGAAATACTGTGATGGTTAGCCTACACTAAGTGTTGATGTTTCCATCAAGAATCCCCTATATGTAATACTGTCTGGCCACGTCCACATGGCTGAATGGTTAAGAACACGTGTTCTTAAACATCCGGTGTGCTGATGCTGAGGTGAGTGGTTCAACCCCTACACTGGAAGATGGTGTCCTTGACTTGGGGACGTAAATTACAAGTACCTCTGAAGTCGGAGTGGGTTCGCCTGATGGCGAGGGTCACTGTTAATAGGGAAAAGCTAATCCATACGCACAATTCAGTCCATCACTACTATAAATTGTGGATATAGCCTACGCTCGAGTTAAAAGTGTACGAGCACACACCAAAAATACTATGTTTGTTAGTTTACATTGAGTGTTGATGTTTCCATCAAGAATCCCCTACATGAAATACTATGTTGGTTAGTTTACACTGAATGTTGATGCTTCCATCAAGATTCCTCTACATGAAATATTATAATGTATAAAATAAATAATTATAATATTATTTCAAACTGAGTGTTTATTCTTTCATCAAAAATCCCCTACATGAAATACTATGTTGGTTAGTTTACACTGAGTGTTGATGCTTCCATCAAGAATCCTCTACATGAAATACTATGTTGGCTACATTACATTGGATGCAGATAATTCTGTCATTGTACTTGTATATGAAATATGATGGTTACCTCAGACAGAGTGTTGATGCTTCCATCTTTGTACTTATGGTTCGGTGTTGTCACTTTAGCATAAATCAAATTTTGTGACTTCTATAAACCTTTTCTTGGGAAATTAATGTAATGGCTTCCTTTTGCCTTCCACATTGATATAAAAAAGTTTAGATACTATAAGTATTCTTTAGTACTTAATTTACGTAAAACTGCTTTCCCTGCCAGGACTCGATATGTTAATACAACATTACATTGAAGATGCAGACAGGCTTCCTACAGCTCTAACCAAGATTTGTAAAGGTCGCCTACCACCTCCCAAAGTCCGTAAATGTGGACCTACGAACATCTTACACATGGCCGTTAAGGAAGGTATGTAGTAGCAGTGAAAAGTGATCTCTCTCTCTTTCCCCCTCTCTTTCCCTCTCTCTATCCCTCTTCCTACCTCTGCCTCTCCTTTCTCTGCCTCTCTCTCTCCCTCTCTGTCCTCTCTGCCTCTCTCTTCCTCTCTCTCCTCCTCGCCATCTTTCTCCTCTCTGCCTCTCTCTCCCTCTCCCCCTCTCCCTCCCTCTCTCTCCTCTTCTTTCTATTCCCCCCTGTCTCTCTCTCTCTCTCTCTCTCTCTCTCTCTCTCTCTCTCTCTCTCTCTCTCTCTCTCTCTCTCTCTCTCTCTCTCTCTCTCTCTCTTTCTCTCTCTCTCTCTCTCTGTGCATGCTTGTAGATATGTGTGTTGTGTTGTTTTGTTTTATAATTTGTCTGTGTGTTTTTAATCAAAAATGTATTTATAAGTTTTACAATTATCAGGAAATATGTTCATATTTCTGTGTTTATCTGCAAAATTTATCTTTCACTTTCCTGATGTTTTATGACTCTTTTCTCCTTTTCCTTCCACTCTATGCCTACATACATATTTCCTAATATTATTTGCTGAGAGTGTAGGTCAGCAAGACCGATTGGTTAAGAACGTGTGTTCTTAAACATCCGGTGTGCTGAGACCGAGGTAACAGGTTCGACCCCTACACCGGACAGTTGGACTAAAATGTTGACCTATCGTCCTTGACTTTGGGATGTAAATTACAAGTACCTCTGAAGTGAGAGTGGGTTTGCCTGATGGTGAGGGTCAATTTTAATAGGTAAAGCAAATCCACACGCAAAATTCACTCAGCAATTATTAGAAGTAGTGTGTTTGGACTATGCATGAGTTCACAGCGAGCAAGTGCCAAAAAAAAAATTAATTTGCTGAGAGTTAATTGATATACGCTTAAAACATTTTTTTTCCATAATGAACACCCCCTGAAACAAGTAAAGAGCTTCAAGTATTTAGGAAGCATAATATCAAATGGCAAATCAGAAGACAAGATCAAATTTATATGCAATAAGGCAAACCAATTCATTGGACAAATGGCACCAATACTAAAGAACAAACAAGTATCAAGATACTTTAAAAAAACACACACCCTACAACACAATCTTCCTACAAGCTCTATGCTACCAATGCCAAACCTAGACAAAGACAGAAAAAGAAAAATTACAACGGAAATGAGATTCCTGAGAAGAATACTCAATGTGTCAAGATGGGAGAAAATCAGAAATGATGAAATAAGGACTAAAGTTGGTGTCATAGAGCTAGATTTCATTAGAAAACAGCAAGTTAAATGGATCAACCACATAACTAGGCTACCAACTAACAGTATACCACAACAAGCAATAAAGTACAGTCCAAATGGAACCAGAAGAGCCCGACCATGCAAATGAGGACAAAGGGAATAACAGAGATATATGAAGCCCATCAATGGGCACTCTCCTTCTGTCTATGCTTCACCTCGACACTGCAAGGTACAGAAAGGATGAGATGAGATGAGGTGATGAGATTTATTTAAATAATAAAGACACAAACAATAGGTAGCAAAATGTATTGCCTGTCATATTTCGCTGCATCTCATTACATGCATACTGTAGTATGCCTACATAAAACAAAACAAAACGGTGAATCCTTCAAGCTGAAATATACATCACACTTACTCCCATGGTCATTTAAAATGTCTGCCATGGTAACTGTACACTGACTGTCATGTTCTTTTGTTTGTTTACACAACAATGGCTTTATCATACATATCACAACAGCTTCAGCAGATCTTAACATTGATAGATGCACAATGTCAGAAAGATGTATGATTTAGTCTTGTTTCATGCACATTTCTTCAGTCCTCGTCTATGATTGTTGACCCTACATCTTAATCCCTCGGCATGTGGTCTACGTTTTGGACATGACAAATCTGACTTAGCCAGAGTGAGTAAAAAGTAAGTCATCATCATCATCATGTGCCATGCCAATAAGCGTGGATGGTCATGTTTCGCCATCTCACACAATCATCAAAGTCAAGGATCAGCACTGTGTTCTTATCTCGACCATGCCACATGGCCAAGCCATCTAGGTATTTACTTCTCTGCCTTCTTTTCCCCTCCATCTTGCTAGTTGTCACCAAGTTCTCCAATTTATTTCTTCTCAAAACATGACCAACAAATTGTGACTGTCTACGTCTAATTTCTCTAATCCGTACAGGAGCCTTTTATACACCTTAAAGCACATTGGGCATATGGTGCTAGACCTATAGTTTTATTGACCAATCAGCTCTTACGTCACCAGTATACTGCCGGCCACCTTTACTTTCAAAAAAATTTTCTGGTACCAATTTTAGGCTGGGTTGACCTGGGGGATGAAGTCAAATTTAAAAATCTACTCCGATGTGGATTCAAACCCATGACCACTGGGCCAGCAGGCCATTGTCTAGCCACTGTGCTACTGTGGCTCCATCGATGCATTGGAAGTTAACCGTTTGGTTTTTAATCACAGGTAAAACAGAATTGGTGAAACAGATCTTAAATCATCCTCTATGCCCGGATGTGAATGCCAAAAATGAGACAGGTGGGTCATGTTGTTGCATCAGCTTGCTTTAGCCCTGGTTTGATCATAAATGGGCTGGGATGTTTTCCTTGGAGGGGCATACCATGTTTTCCTTAGAGAGGCATACCATACTTTCCTGGGAGGGGCATATTATGTTCTTTCTTTAAGGGACATACCATATTTTCCCGGGAGAGACATACCATGTTTTTCCTTGAAGGGACATACCATATTTTCCTGGGAGGGGCATGTCGTGTTTTTTGTTGAAGGGACATACCATGTTTTCCTAGGCGAGACATACCATGTTTACCTGGGAGAGACATACCATGTTTTCCTTGAAGGGACTCACTGTGTTTTCCTTAAAGGGACATACCACATACCACGTTTTCTTGGGAGGGACATATCATGTTTTCCTGGGAGGGGCACATCATGTTTTCCTTGAAGGGACTCACTGTGTTTTCTTTGAAGGGACATACCATGTTTTCTGTGAAGGGACATACCATGTTTTCCTGGGAGGGGCATATCATGTTTTCCTTGAAGGGACTCACCGTGTTTTCCGTGAAGGGACATACCATGTTTTCCTTGAAGGGACTCACTGTGTTTTCCTTGAAGGGACATACCATGTTTTCCTGGGAGGGGCATATCATGTTTTCCTTGGAGGGACATACCATGTTTTCTTGTGAGGGGTATATCATATTTTCCTTGGAGGTGCATATTATGTTTTCCTTGGATGTCATACCATGTTTTCCTTGGAGGGGAATGCTAATATTGCTTCAGTATGGTCTTAATAGAGGAATTCATTCATTCATTCAGTAGCATGTCCTTTGCAGAACCTCGCTCCCATAACTACCTTCTGGAAAACTTTTCATAAGCAAGATGTCCCGCGTCCGATGCACCCATCTGGAGATCATCCGCCACATCCTGCACCCATCTTCTCTTTGGCCTTTCTCTTCCCAAGCATATAGCCCTCCATTACTGTTCTCTCCACACTTTTGTGATGTTTCAAGTGACCAAAATATTTCAGTTTTCTTTGTTTTATCTTAATAGCCAACCTTTTTCAATATTCAGTATAGATTCATTTGTTCTTTTCTTTATCCAAGATATTCTTAGAACTCGTCTATAACATTTATTTCAAAGGCATTTATGCGCTGTTCAGCTTGTTTAGTAAGTGTCCAGGTCTCACAGGTATATGTTGCTAATGGGAAAGATGCATGTTCTTAAAAATCTAATTTTTGTAGTTCTATCTGTCCCAATCCACAATTTATTCAGTTGTTTTAGTCTTTGAAGAGCAATAGATATTCGTCTTTTAATTTCTTTCATTGTGTCACCATTGTTGGTAATCAATGACCCAAGATATTCAAAATTTTCCACCACCTCCAATTTTTCCTCATTAACATATATTTCTTTCTCCATATAGTTTTATCTGTATGCATTATCTTTGTTTTTGCTATGTTAAGATTAAGTTGTGATTTTCACTATTTAATTGTGATGAGGTTATTAGGTTTTCTGTACCATTCTGTGTTGTGGATAGCAATACTGTATCATCAGCATATCGAATCTCTGGTATGTCATGACCGCCGATATTTAGGGCATTATCTTGCTCCCTGTTTATATCATATCTGACATTTCTCATTATATTTTTGGTGTACAGGTTAAACAAATAGGGGAGCAGCACAAATTCCTGATGGACTCCTTGCTTGATGTCTAACCAGTCTGATGTCTCGCCATCTATTCTAACCGCTGCTTGTTGGTCTAGATAGAGCATTGTTATGAGTTGTATTACATGTGATGGAAAGCCCATATTCCTCATGATTTCCCAAAGTTTCTGATGTTGTACACAATAAAATAAATTCCTAGGAATTCAAATAAATCCCTTTGAATAATCCACGCAATCTTTCATGGTTGTTAAGGTTTCTTGGCAAGTTTTGCAGAAGGTAGTTTGCCATTGCCTTCCCTCTGGGCAGTGACTGCTCTAGTCAGTGGTAATAGAGGAATAAGATACTAATATTGCTTCAGTAGAAGGATAAAGATGCGAGTTATGGCTATAGTAAATGTATAAGATGGTAGTTAGTTAGTTAGTTAGTCGCGGTTCCAACTTCACGGCAACGGGTCGTCCCCATATTGCTCCGTTCCTGTGCCAGTGAATAAGATGGTAATATGGCTTCAATAGAAGGATAAGATGCTAATGTTGCTTCAGTGGAAAGGTAAGGCCCTATGAAAGCATAGTTCTAGATTGAGTCTTGTTTGTTGCTAACATTTCTGTTCACTGTGTTGACTACAATACAGGATCCACAGCACTCCATGATGCCGCCGAGCTGGGTTTTGACGAGATTCTGTCTCTTCTGCTCTTCCACAATGCTGATCTGAACATTAAAGACGCTGAAGGAAACACAGCAATGTGGGTGAGTTTGAGAACAAAAAGTACTGACGTTGTTTAGAAGCTAACTAAGGTATCTGTGTCACGTATAATCAGAAAACAAGTGTGTTAACAGGACACTTGTCAGTTGGTAATGTTTTGCTGCATTACTTAAGCTGTTTTTTTGTGTGTGATTGTGTTTCTCTACCAGATTGTTTTCACACGTTTTATATCGTTTTTTTTTTTTAAACTACTAGTTTTTTTTTTTTTTTTTTTAATGCGCTTGCTCATTTTGAACTCGACTGTAGTCCATACACAGTACTACGGAAATTTGAGTGTGCATTAGCTTTCCCTATTAACAGTGTCCCTTGCCATCAGGTGAACCCACTCCAACTTCAGAGGTACTTGTAATTTACATCCCCAAATCAAGGAGGCGGGGTCAACATTTTATTCCAACTGTCCGGTGTAGGGGTTGAACCCTTTACCTTTGCATCAGCACACCAGATGTTTAAGAACACACGTTCTTATCCTTTCGGCCATGCTGACCACCTTTTTTCTTGAAAGATTTTATGAAAACATTGTTACATGCATTTAAAAAAAAATACAAACCAGTCATTACCTGAAGCAGGAACCGGCTAGGGGTCTCTAATGTGCTAGGAACGCCACATTTTGTAGGTCAGATTGCACGGAGGAACAGGTGGCCAGTCGTTCCCTCTAAAATTCTCCATGCAACCTTTAACCTTTGTTTTAATATAACGCGAGACATAGCGAACAACTAAACATAATTCATGTCCCTAAACCTAGGATAGACTTATACAAAACAAGCTTAGCATACTCCATAGCTCAGCCATGGAACAACCTTCCTCAAGAAATCGTAGACATCACCAATCCCTATAGATACAGTCGCAACGTATTTGAACACTGTCTCAGTGCAGACTACATGCCCAAACCAAAAATAATAATAATGATCTCAAATGACAACTTGCATAGTAAATATTCCCCTAACTGTGGCATGTTACACCTTTCTTAGGTAATTATAATTGCCATATCAAAAATTAGTTTTAGTGAGTCATATATTATTTATTATTGCAAATTTTCCATACTGTTTTAATGAATATTGATTCTGTTTTTGTCGTTGTTATCTAAGATTAGCTTCATAAATGATGTAGGAATGAAATAATGTTTGAGAGCACAGAGATAAGAACATGGAGGATAGGCATTGAAACGGTTAAGGTCTCTGGAGTGTTTATGCTCGTGGCTACCATTTGCATTCACATTTTCCTCATGTTGGACTGGAAGTGTATGGTTCTGTCGCTCTGCTATTGAGTTGAGTGCATGGCACGACACTGTGAGCTGTGAATTTTGTGTGATATGCTTTTACATATGTCCGAGATTGTTTGGAGCATGAACTGCATGTTCGGAGCTATGGCGGCTGGCTGTGTCGCAGAATTGACCAGGCCTTATGCAGAAATGTGTGGCTGCTGGTCTTCTAGTAACTGCCGCTTCCATCGACAATGAACTGTATTTTCTTGGAGACTTTTGTATTGGCATTCTGGCGACAGCATTATGTACAGTGAAGTGTTTTTGCACCTGTCCGAGGTTGTTTGTGGCGTGACCTGCATGTTCGGAAAAAATGGCGTAGCTGGCTAGAAAACATCTAGAAATATCTAGACTGCAGGTGGAGATCTTGAAAAACACCCGGATGTGAAAATGACTGCCGCTTCCATCAAAGATGAACTGTATTTTTCGTGCAGGACTTTTGTGTTGGCATTCTGACGACGGCAATATGTGCAGTAAAATGCTTTTACTGTCTGACGGCATTATGTACAGTGAAATGCTTTTACCATCTTTCCGCGATTGTTTGTGGTGTGGACTGAGAACTGCATGTTCGGAAAATGGTGTAGGTGAAGCAGGGTTGCAACTTTTCTTTGACAGAAAACATCTAGAAATGAAACAAACAACATCTAGAAATATATAGACTAGTGTAGGTGAACACCTAGAAAAAACATCCGGATGGGAAAATGGCTACTGCTTCCATCAAAGATGAACTGTATGTTTCATGGAGGACTTTTGTGTTGACATTCTGGCGACTGCATTATGCACAGGGAATTACTTTTACTATCTGTCCGCGGTTGTTTGTGGCGTGAACTGCATGTTCAGGAAAAATGGTGTATCTGGCTTTGTCGCAAACGGGCTGGTTTTGCCTTGTGCAGTAATTTGTGGCTGCTGGTTTTCGTAGGGAGTCTTCATGGCGAAGTGGTCAAGCCGTTTAACTCGGGCTCCGAAGGTTGTGGGTTCGATTCCGGGCCGCGTCCTTCGGTTCACGAGTTACATTTTTCGGAGACTCCTGTGGGTCAGTCGCTAGAGCTACGGAGTTCGTGCTTTGTGCGACGCTTTCCGCGCTGCGGAAAGAGACCGAGCCATATGGGATAAAACCTGGTGCAATGAAGTCAACCCTGTCGACTTTTAAGCGACTTTTTTTAATGCTGGTTTTCTAGGGACTGCCGCTTCCATCGAAGATGAACTATATTTTTCATGGAGGACTTTTGTGTTGCCATTCTGGTGGCGGCAGTATGCACAGTGTACCTGTGCGGGCTGTTGGTTGTTGAGACTCCTGTCTTTTCCACTTTTCACATGGGGCAGTGAGAAGCATTTTATGTGATATGTCACTGGCACAGGAACAGAGCACAATGGGGATGACCCGTTACTGTGAAGTTGGAGCCACAGCTAACTAACTAACTAGAGATAAGAAGGGCAGAATATCAGGCGGGCCTGCATACCCAATTCTGAACCCTTTGAAAATAAAAGTTTGTTCATTCGTTCTCTTTAGCAGATGATGAATGTAGTCATCGCTAGCCACCTAGTGGCTACACTTAAGCGCCTGCTGAGTTATTATTACCCACCATTATCTTATTTGAAACATAGCAGTAACTCACGCATTTCATTAAATCTCTAGTGACTACACTAAAGCGCCTGCTCAGTTATTACCCACCATTATCTTATTTGAAACATAGCAGTAACTCACACACTTCACTAAACCTCTGTGTGTTAATCCATCTACATTGTAAGCACCATAGTAACCAAATGGCAAAGATTACTCATTATAGATGAATCTATGCAATGTGTGGTAGACAGATGTATATTCTTCCCTTTCTCTGCCTGCCTGTCTTTTTACACACACATACCCAACCACACTTGCACACACACACAATACACTCTGCAGTGCTGGCTTAGACATGTTCATTGGCACCTTGCCGTCTTGACAGACGATAGTGTGTGCTTTAAAAAGGCATAATAACTTTTATCTATAGCGGTAGCGAATGTGACTGATAAGGCCAATTCGCACTGTAAATGTTCGTTCACAGTGCTTGCATGTGAACACGTGGTCATTTCCACCATCATGCACCATCTTACATCTCACACGCTCGTTGTGTGACTTATCTGCAATAATTTTCTCCTTTGTCCTTATTCCATTTCTGATCTTTGCCCTCCATGCAACACGTTCAGCGACGACTTGCTCCCACTGTGCATTATCAATGCCTGTATCAATCATGACCCGCTTACACACATCTTTGTATCGTGGCTTAGACAATGATATAAGTAAGTACAGCGATGTTTCGGAGAAGCTTCACACTGGCAGACTTTGATGCTATTTTAGTACGTATATTTTCCTAGTGAATGTATGTGTGTAGTAGCCAAGGTAGGGCAGTGGCTATCATGCTTGCATACCGGCCAGGTGATCATGGATTTGAATTTGCATCGAGGCAAATTTTTACAGTTGACCAGGCCAAACCAGCCTAAAATGGGTACCAGGAAAATGTCTTGGGAAGTAAAAGTTGTTGGCATGATATTGACCACATCTCTCATGTGCCAGTTAATCTTTACAAATATGGGTGAAACGAGCACCATATGTCTGATATGCTTCAAGAATCCTTTAATTTTATTTGTGTGTGTGTGTGTGAGAGAGAGAGAGAGAGAGAGAGAGAGAGAAGGGGGGGGGGGCCTGAAGACGGAAAGAGAATTAGATAATTCTCTTAAAAATGTTACTGAAGTTCTGTTTCATTCAGACGCCTAGGCCTGTATTGTATTTTATTTATGGCCGGCATGATAGTGAACACATAATGCGATGAATGCCTTTTGCCTATGGAAATAAATGCCTTGCATTATGTCCCTAGTTTTTACCATGATGGAATGAAAGCAAACTGGGTCTCTTATTTCCTCCTCCTGCTTCTTTACACATTGTCAGTATGAATATATCCAAAGAAAGATCCAGTCAACATCAGCTTGTTGACATCTCTATAGTGTTTGTGATTTTTTAAATTTTATTCCAAACAGTTATAACTTTACTCACTCAAAACATTTGAAATCTTGACATTTAAAAGTTAAACTTACACACAGAAGAATATGGGGGTCTCTGTGTTGAAGTGGTTAAGCTGCCTGCCTCATGTTCCGAAGGTGGTGAGTTTGATTCTGGACTTCGTTGTTTGGTTCCTGGGTACAGTTTTCTAGGAGGCTCCGGGGGTAATTGTTGTAGCTACTGAGTTCGTGCTTGGTGCAACTCTTTTGGTAGACATCCCTGAAAAAAGAGACCAGGCCAAATGGGATAAAACCCAGTGCAATGAAGTTGATCCTTTCACCTTTAAACCCCTATAAATAGAAGATTCCCAGTGCTACAGAGTTCATGTACTGTGCTGAGATTCTCCTTGTCTGATCCATGAGAGGAGATAGAGCACTGATAGAAGTATCCCCATGGGCTAATAAAGTGATCCCTTACAAACCAAACTAGAGGATTTATTTTGTTGAAGTAATAGTTGCCGGTCTCTGTGGCGAAGGGCTTACGGATGCGATTCATGAGCCCGCTTACCTGTGTTTGAAACACAGCTGCGACCAATTTGGCAGCAGACCGCATTGTGCTGGGTTTTAACAAGTTGGTATGAGAGCCGGTCGTTCAGAAAGCAATGGCAAACTACTTAAAGTAAACTTGCTAAGACATCAACAACAGCAGTAAAATGCTGGTGTTGACAGCAATGTCCTGTACAAAAGGATCTGCAAAAAAAAAATAATTGTCTGGGACAAAAAAGAGTTAAACAGTGTCTGGTAGTATTTCTCTGGGCTAACTAGTTGCATAATGTAAGAATAGATAGTCAAGAATTAACAGTGTAGTAAAGTATTTTTGAATTTTGCATTTTTGAAAGTACAAGTCAGGTCTTAGTCATATTTGACTAAGCTATCGTAAGACAGTAGACTGTACTACCTGCTTTCTGTTAGCACCGAATGTTGGGCGGTGCTCACAAAATCCGACATCCCACATTGGGGCAATGGCTTCGGGTGGAGGATTGCAGTTGGGAGGGTAAAAGCCTTATCCTAGTGCGAGGAAATGCAACCTAAAGACTAAATATTATAGCATGGCAGACCAGGCCCTAAACCCTGGTCGGCAACTGGTCTAGGATAGAAGCTCCTTTAGATAGACAATTCGAGCATTGCTTTGCTGATCGGCCTGCTTCTGCAGCTTGTATTGTTCTAAATGTATTGGTGTTACCTTTCCTCTGGAGTAAACTAGGCAGACCGAGAGAGGGATCATGCAGCATGGGCAACACATGATCTTTACAATTCAGCCCAGGCTTTGTACTATTCCATCCATCATGTGCCATGCCGATAAGCGTGGGCGGTCATGTTTTGCCATCTTACTCGATCACCAGAGTCATGGATCAGCTTCATGTCCCTGTCTTGACCATGCCACATGGCCAAGCTATCCAGGTATTTACTTCTTGGTCTTCCCCTTCGATCTTGCCAGTTGTCACCAAGTTCTCCAAGTCATCTCTTCTCATAACATGCCCCAAAAATGTTGTACTATGGAGAGGGTATTATGCCTTATTTTGAAGCACAATATAACAAACTATCATCTGTCAAGACGGCAAGGTGCCTATAATGTTTGGTATCATCAGTTCATATAACTTGTGTGTACATGTTCAAACCTGTTTACAGAAATCATGTGTGGCCAACAAAACGACAACACTTGTTCTGCTGTTAATGAATGACAACGCCAGTGTACAAGAACGAAATCCTGTCAACGGATACACACCACTGCATGGGGCCGCCATGCATGGCTACAGGGAATGTGCCCAGGTGAGAGCAGTGATATATTTTAACATCTCCTGTTTGTTTATTTCTTCTTCTTCTTTGTTCATCTTTCACTGGAAGTGTGACACACCTAGTTATGCACCTCAAAAGTCGGCATTTATGTCACGTTTGCTTCCTCTAAACAAATGTCATCCAAAGTAACGGGCTCTATATACTCATGGGTAGGTTTTCTTTCCTAGCTATTAGTTAGTTAATTAGTTGCCAGATCATTCTCATTGCACATTGAACCATTCAGTCCATAAGTGCTCGGATCGCTTCATCAGTAAATACTGCAGCGTGTAGCGGCTAACAACACCAGTTCTGTGTTGGTTTATTATGTTTCTTTGGCTTCCTGCGTATTGCTCTTGTTTGGCTTTCCTAACAGTTTAGCCAGGACTGTGGCCTTATGGTCTACTCTTTGCGATTTCTAACTGCTGTACGATTTTATGTTAGCGTGCACAACTTGCACAAGACCTCCTATTTTTTGTCCTTGTCCGAGAAGGCTTGGTATCTGATCTCACTACCCAAGAGATCAGGGGGCATGTGATATCATTAGATACTAGTGGCCTTCTTGGGAAAATACTTAGCCCTATGCTGGGATCGAACTCTGTGCCTTGCGAGTCTGAGCTGGACACTGTCACCTCTCGGCCATGGCTCCCCCATTAGGTTATTTAATTATGACAATGGGGATTGTAAAGGAAAAACAAGTACATCGATAACAGATGGTGCCATGGAAGTCTGAAGTGTTAGGAATTTGCATTTTGTCTATTTAATGTCTTAATGTCTATTTAATTTTCAGCATTCCTCTATAAAGCCACATCTCCAAGGCTTCCAGGGATTTTTTTGCCTGCTTACTAATTATCCAGGATTTGCAGCCATTAAAACAAAATTTGTCCAGCATAGTTGAACAAACAAATAATTGAATTATATACGTAAACTCAAAGAGGGGGAAACCTTCTGAGCCAAACTTTGGTAAATCCCACACCCTTTAAGAATTAAAATATCTGCTTTATCACTGTGAACTTTGGTGGATGTCTGAAATGTAATTGTTAATTTACAGATCCTACTGAATGCTGGTGCAGCCATCTATTCTCGTGGGACAAATGAGGAAACTCCAGTGGAACTCGCTGAAACCTTCAGACGATATGACTGCGTTGACTTATTTGGTAATTAATTACTTCATGATGTAAAAGTCAAAAGTAAAGGTAATCCCATGACAAGGAAGAGTTGTAGAGACTGTTAGGGTTTCACATATACTAAATCATAGTGTAAAAAACCGGAGTGACCCGCAAACTCCAGTGGAAATGGCTGATACCTTCAGACCATATAACTGCATAGACTTATTTGGTAATTAAATACTTCATGATGTAAAAGTCAAAGGTAAAGATAGTTCCATAACAGAGACAACTGTCCTAGAGGCTGTTGGGCTTTCACATATACTGGCTCATAGTGTAATGAAGTGGAGCGACCAGCTCTGTATCTCACTGCCTTTCCTTCCCAGAAAATTCGAAAATTCTCAACAGGATCTTATACCCATTTTACAAAGCTAGAAATACCTTAACAGTTGTTCTTATCTGAAGAAACAAGCTTGTAACACGGATTGTGTTATACAAGGTGTATAATTGTTGCTATTATGGTTTACTATGTAGAGAATCATTGGAAAATATTGTGATGACTGGGAAGATCATCAGTAGCAGAAGGAGAACTGGGTGAAAAGGTGCTTTATGGCGGTGACATGGAGGAGTAACATGAGTAACATCATGATGATGATGATGATGCATGCATGTTGCCTCTTTGAAACTAATTCACTCAGCATTTTCCATTGTGATTGTTGCTGCCTTCAAGCACCTGCTGCAAAATATTCTGGGACTAAAAAGTTAACAGCAATCTTATAATAATTTAATCATGTATTTGATAGTTGGATATGAGATTAAGTAAAGCAAACAACCCATTTTTATATCTTGAGGCATATTGGACAGGGTTTGAGAGTAAGGTAAAGTAACAACCCGTTTTTAATACTTTGAGGCATATTGGACAGGATTTGAGAGTAAGGTAAACAACCCGTTTTTATATCTTGAGGCATATTGAACATATAGTGTTAGTCCCATATTTGTTTAGACCAATCAGCTCTCAGTGGGTCAATTGGTCAGTATCTCACTGGCTGCCTTGACTTCCCAAGACCTTTCCTGTTAGCTATTTAAGGCAGGGGTGACCTGAGAACCCATGTTAGTGTAAACCAGTGGTTCTCAACCGGTGGGGAATTCACCCCCAAGGGGGGGGGGGGGAATTTTAGGGTTTCCAGGAGGGGAGGGATTAAGATTATTTCAAGATCGCGTTAAAACAAGAACCGATTACTTGATATTGTTTTTCCCTCCATACTTTACTGTTATGTACTTCTTGCCCTTCTGAAATTCATTTTATAACATAAGTAGACCCACAAATCACGTTTTATGTGGACATCTTGTTCTAGTATGTGTTATTAAATTTAGCTTCCATTTTTACGTATACTGTGTAGGGGGAGGAGAATTTATAGGGAGGAAATATACAAGGGGGGGGGGGGGGAGAGGAATGAAATTCTGAACATATGGTGAAGAGGTGCATGGGCCAAGAAAGGTTGAGAACCACTGCACTGTAAACAATCTCCCTCCATGCAGTATTGAACCGATGAGCACTGGGTCTACAGACAAGCGTGCTAGCCACTGCCCTACCACATCTCCCAGATTTAGATTTAGATTTAGATATGATTTATTCTGGCTATTGCATCTGTTTCCCATTTTCCAGCTATCTGAAGATGCGATTTATGTGCAAGTGTTAAATGTTTGTGTGCGCTTGACTAATGATCTGTTCCTATATCTGTTTTTGAACACACACTTTTGCATTCACGTGTACGTACAGACAGTATGAAACTTTCCGTCTTGGTATCTCTATTGTTTGGTTTGGATTAGGGGTTAGTTTCATCGCACAGATATCTCTATAAATCACCAGTCCCTTCACACAGACTGCACAAGGAGATTCTTACTCAGTGCACAAACTGTAGCACTGGTGAGAAGCCATATATGGGTACTTGAATCATACACAGGGTATGAAGAAGGCAATGTGGCAGCAAAGGCATTCATTGTGGTATAACAAACTGCGAAATGCAGAGGTGGCAACAGAGGCCAAGTAGCTGGTGGAAAATAAGCTGGCTTTCTCTTGCTCAAAATGCCATAAGGAACAGCTTGATCATGATGCATGAACTACATAACAATCACCTTCCTGAGGTCAGGGGGGGGGGCAGTCAGGCAGGCATACATGAAAGCAGATTAGTGGATAATTGCAATCATCAGTGAACAAATCTTGAAGCTGGCATACAGGACACAGATGCAAAACAGCACACAGACACATGGGAGTCACAACCAATTGTAAAGAAGATAACAGGCAAAAACAAAACTGTCCCATTTCTTCTTTCCTACCTTCCTTCCTTCCTCCATTCTTCCTTTCCTCATATCCGCCTTTCCTCATATCTGCCTTACTCCATCTTTTCTCTCCCTTATTCTTCTCTCCTTATTTTCTTCATAGAAGGACTCCTTCATATGATTATTAGAAGCCTCTTGTTGTGCTTGCTCTGATGTAGAGATTGCACAACTCTTTTTGTTTAATTAATTGTTTTGCCTTGCATCATTGTTTTTTGCTACTTGTGAACAATATTTTGGTCTCACTGTTTAACTTTAATTTCACAGCAAGCTACAAGGAGCAGTCACCAGTAACAAACAAATCTGAATGGTTTCACCCAGATTTGGATCGGCAGGTGTGGTATTTATTGTGTTATGAAGCTCCACTCAACATCTGCCAGCTTTTGCTTGCCCCTATTCTGTCTGCTCTTAATCTCTGTTGTGCATCTTGCATTTGATCGTATAATTGCCCCTAAGTATTTAGATTTATCCACTTGGTTATGGTTAAACATTTTCCCTTCTGAGTTAATTAGTTGCAGTTCCAACTACATGGCAAAGGGTCACCCCATTATGCTCCATTCCTGTGCCAGTGAATACCAAAATGCTCCTCACTGCCTCATGTAAAAAGTGGAACAGACAGTAGTCTCGATAAACCAACAGCCTGCACAGGTATACTATGCATAATACCGCTGCCAGAATGGCAACAAAAGTCTGCCACAAAAAATACAGTTCATCGTTGATGGAGTGGTTTTGTCATGTGAACAACAACATGTTTGTTGTAGGTTTTGTGCAAGCAATACAGGCAAATGGAAGCCATGGTTGTGTAGTGTTATACGCTGGTCAGGTGGTCATGAGTTTGAATCTGCATTGGAGCAAAATTTTAAAGTTGATATCGACTCCCAGGTCAATGCAGTCTAAAATGGTTGCTAGAAAATTCCTTGGAAAGTAAAGGTGGCCAGTATGATACTGATCACATGATCCATTGAGTGCCAGTTGAGCTATTAAAATATGGGTCTAGCACCATATGGCACTGTTTGACGCTGTCTGATATAGCAGAACAAAGACGTAACAATTGATATGGAACAGGCACTGTTTGACACTGTCTGATATAGAGAACAAAGACGTAACAATTGATATGGAACAGGCACTGTTTGAGACTGTCTGATATAGAGAACAAAGATGTAACAATTGATATGGAACAGGCACTGTTTGACACTGATATAGAGAAGAAAGACGTAACAATTGATATGGAACAGGCACTGTTTGACACTGTCTGATATAGAGAACAAAGACGTAACAATTGATATGGAACAGGCACTGTTTGACACTGTCTGATATAGCAGAACAAAGACATGATATGTAAGAAGCACTGTTTGGCACTGTTTGATATAAATGTCCTAAATATAGAACAAACACATAACAACTGATATAAATAATACTGTGTGACACAACCAAATGTCCTCAGTATAATAGAACAAACATAACTACTGACACCAGGTTAAAAAGAGGAAAGTCGTGGTTGACGTGAATAACACTGTATGACACAACCAAATGTCCTCAATACAATAAAACAAATACATAACTACTGATATAAATAGAACTGTGTGACACAACCTAATGTCCTCAATATAATAGAACAAACACATAACTACTGACATAAATAGCATTGTTTGACACAACCAAATGTCCTCAATATAATAGAACAAACACATAACTACTTGCATAAATAGCTTTGTTTGACACAACCAAATATCCTCAATATAATAGAACAAACACATAACACCTGACATAAATGACACTGTTCAGCACAGCCAAATCTTCACAATATAGCAGAAAATACATGTATCAATTGACATAAAAAAGAGCACCGTTGAACACAAGCTTCCTACTAACATTGTGCTTTCTGCATCATACTTGGTCACTCATAATGAAGGAGAAAAAAAAATGATTGAAGCAACAGAAATGAATTGAGGAATTCTAAATGTAACGAGAAGAGAAAATATTAGAAACAATGCTACCAGGAACCAGGTGAGGACATTACTACTGTTAAGTAAAATAAAAAAGAACCCTTTTAGGGCATATTGTTTATATGGTGCTCACCTATTTGTCTGGATCAGTCATCACAAATCAGAAGATGAGATAAAAAATAGGTGCAATAAGGCAAACCATTGGACAAATGGCACCAAAATTAAAGAACAAACATGTATCAATAACTACTAAGAAAACACTTTACAACACAATCTTCCTACCAACTCTATGTTACCAATACCAAACCTGGACAATGGCAGAAAAAGAGAAAAGAAAAATCACAACAACAGAAATGAGATTCCTGAGAAGAATACTCAATGTATCAAGAAGAGATAAGATCAGAAATGAAGAAATCAGGACTAAAATGGGGGTTATAGCAGCACCTAGATTTTATTGGAAGGCAGCAACTCAAATGCTTTGGCCATGCAAGTAGGTTACCAACTAACACTACACCACAACAAGCAATGATGTACAGACCAGAGGGAAACAGAGGAAGAGGCCGACCACGTAAGCGTTGGACGCAGGGAATAACAGTCCATGGGAATATCGATGCATGAAGCCCATAAGCGGGCACTCTCCCGCTGTTTATACTTCATCTCGACACCACAAGGTACAAGAGGAACATGATGGGATGAGATGAGTCACCACTCTCTACTCCTATTTTTATGGACAGGGTGGGTGATGTGGTTAGTATCACAACAGCGCTCTTTACTTCCCAGAAACATTCCTGGTACCATTATAGGAGGCTGGGGGATAGGGGGTGTCATGCATTGGTAATACTTTTGGTAAGGATGACTGTCACGCTCTTTTCAGGGCACATCCCCCACTGCTCCAAGCCTGACATCCAGTTCACACTTGTCGCTCCTAGTAGCTGTCAGCATACGACAGCAGCCACCCCCCAGGCAACAGCTGTGACAAGCTGGCTAAACCAGGCGTGGGTAGCCGATTTGGTGTCAAACCAATCGGTGAATTAGGGTATGCCTACCCAGCATGTGAAGACAGCACTCAGCAGACTGCATGGAAGAAATCAGTGTTGATTCAACGGGCAAGACAACGTTTACTTGCAAAGCGTTGTGGAACGAAATGAGCACGACAAGGCACATGGAGCGCCCTGGTAATCCACTGCACCTGTATTCACCTCCCTATTGTCTTGACTTGTCTTGCCACTGGACTCAAATGGACTCGGGTGAGAGAGTGAGGTCGACGAATTGCGTAACTCTTCCTCACTTTAATCCAATTCATCGCGCAAGTCATTCCCCACTGGATGAAATGAATGGTCATCATCATTCTTGATGGACAAACAACATAGGAGGCTGGGTCGACCTTGAGTCCATGTCAGTTTTAAAATATAGTCCTAGATGTTTTTGTGTTAAATAAATATGAAATAAATAGCAAATGTAATGGTTCGGTCATTTAACAATGGTATCATAACACAATGCCCCACTATGAAATCTAGCATTTAGGCACAAGAGAAATATTGCACTAAGCTGAGAACTTTCTAGCATTACTTCAAAATAGAGTAGTGAGCTGAGAACCTTCTAGCATGACTTCAAAATAGAGCAGTGAGTTGAGAGCCTTCTATCATGACTTCAGAATAGGGCAATGAGCTGAGAACCTTCTAGCATGACTTCAGAATAGAGCGATGAGCTGAGAACCTTCTAGCATGACTTCAGAATAGAGCGATGAGCTGAGAACCTTTAGCATGACTTCAAAATAGAGCGCTGAGCTGAAAATCTTAAAAAAGATCTTTAAAAAAGTTAGTTGCATATCCTTTACAGGACGTCACAGCCAACCCCTAGCATTGCTTGGCTGTTTGTGATTTCTTGACAAGTTTACATCCAGTAGTTTACCAGTGATGTCTAAATGACCGCCTCTCATACCAATTTTATTAAAACCGATGCAAAGCGATATGTTGCCAAATTGCCCGCAGCTGGGTTTAGAACGGGACATGCAGGATTATGAATTGCACCCGTACCTCCTTCGCCACAGAGCCAGCTTTAAAAAAAAATCGCCCACTGGTTTGTTGTTTGTTCTTACAGGGTGCGGAGGATATGCTGAGAAATCACAAAACAAGGAACGGCCTATTTCTCATTCGCCCAAATAAGTACGGACAACCTGTTCTCAGTTTATTCAAAGACATCGGTGTTTACCACTATGAAATTAAGACAAAGGTTGGTATTTTATGTTTCCGTCAATCTATCAGTCAGTGTGTGTTGTGTTGTGTGGAACATTTTGAATGATCCCGATGTTTTGGTCCATGTGTAATTAATAATCTAGTCCTTCCTTCCTTCCTTCCTTCCTTCCTTCCTTCCTTCCTTCCTTCCTTCCTTCCTTCCTTCCTTCCTTCCTTCCTTCCTTCCTTCCTTCCTTCCTGCCTGCCTGCCTGCCTGCCTGCCTGTCTTCCTTCCTTCCTTCCTTCCTTCCTTCCTTCCTTCTTTCCTTCCCTCCCTTCCTTCCTCCCACCCTCCCTCCCTTCCTCCCTCCTTCCTCCCTCCCTCCCTCCCTCCTTCCTTCCTTCTCTTTTTTCCATTCCTGCTTCTTTTTTTCTGCCGCTATCCTCTCTTTAATCTTTCCTTCCCCCCTATTTAGCTTGCTCCCCACTTTCTTTCATCACACCTTCCTCTTCTGTATCCCTCCTTCCCTCAGTCAATAACCATTGAGATCACAGAATGAGTTAGGAGTTTAAAAAAGACAGACATACAGGTCTAATGAATTCATAGTAACATGTGAGTTTAGGGTTTATGTGCTTTGGTTATAGATAAATCTGATATCACAGAATGAGTTGGGGTTTAAGAGAGACATTAACGTCAAGCAAATATAAATCATAAGTGTTTCGGGTTTATATATTTTGAACATATATAAACCTGATATGACAGAATGAGTTAAGAATTAAAGAGATCATACAGGTCTAATGAATTCAGATGTACGTATAAGTTTAGAGTTTATATGTTTTCAGCATACATAAAACTGATATGACAGAATGGGTTAAGAGTTAAAAAGAGACATACAGGTCTAATGAATTCAGACTAACATATGACATTTTGTGCTTTCATCATACCTAAACCTGATGTGACAGAAGGAGTTAAGTTAGTTGCATATCTTTTACAGGACGTCACAGCCAACTCCAACATTTTTTTTACTGTTTGTGATTTCTTGGCTAGTTTACGTTCAGTAGTTTGCCGTTGCTTTCTGAATGACCGACACTCATACCGTTTCATGAAAACCAGCTCAAGATGGTCTACTGCCAAATAGCTGTGTTTCGAATGCGGTATACAGTATTACAAATTGCTTCTGTAACCCCTTTGCTGCAGAGCCGAGAGTTGAGTTGAGTTGAGTTAAGAACTGACATCACTGCACTCAGGACATTCCCATACGTGCTCCGTCCCCTCGTTCAACAGCCAGCGAAGAGTCATACTACTAATCGTTCCCACCGCTATCTGATTAAAAGTTCTCCTGGTCTTCCCTCTCAGTTTTGAGATTCTTCCAGAACCCCTGCCGATCCCCTGCAATCTCATTCTTTCCACATATGGGTTCTCAATCTGTTCCTCCGCCTTCTCCACCTGGTCCCACAAGCGCACGACCACCTCCCCCTTGTCCATAGGCAAAATACCACCAAGAGGTGCCTTCCCTGCTAGCCTATCAGCCTGTTCATTCCCTCGTACACCCGCATGGCCAGGGCAAAATATCCATACAATTCTCACGATCTGTGACCTCTGAAGCGACGAGAGCCATTCCACACGAAACATTCCTTTCTCCACCTTGCTAAGCATACTCTTTGAATCCGTAATGAATACAACGTGTGTTGCAGTAGTCTCCTCTAGCCACCGGAATGCCGCTGTTACTGCCTCCACCTCCATTCTCATGCTGGAGGTCGTAGTCTCATATGCCAGATTCTCCTTTTTCAAGACTCGTCCATTAGCCTTTGCAATAAAGCCCCAGCCACTACGTCTGTTTCTCACCACTGACCCATCGGTGTAGATGACTATGTCACCTTGATGTGTGTTGCTCTGGATCAGCTGTTGCACTTCAAACTCAGTGCGGCCCGCTGCCCATTCTCTGCACTCACGACCCAGTGTTATTATTACATTGTGCCAGTCCGTCATGTCTTCCGGAACTTCAACCCACTCTCTTTCACGATTGATGGTCTCTAGATCACACACCTGACTTATAGAAAGTTCTGCCTGTGCCATCCAGGACCTGCCTCGTCTTAGTCTATGACCCTTAACCATATCCATTGCTGCATGCAGCGGGTGATCCCTGTCTGTGGCAACTCTCAGGTACCATTTGGCCTGAAGGACCCTATGCCTACTCGAGAGATGCAGAGCCGAGAAGGAGTTAGGGATGTAAAAGAAACATGCAGGTCTAATGAAATCAGAGTAATATTGTTGTGAATAAAATTCTATACAAAATATGATTGTATCTTCTCTGCAGGAATATAGGAAACAGCATGTTTACTATATCGATGATGGTCCCCTGCATCGCTCTCTTGAATTACTTGTCCAGTATTACAGCACTTTTTGAAGATGGTCTGGGGGTTCCCCTTCAGGCTTCTGTCTCAATGCGTGAGTGTGGTTGTCTTTAGTTTTTTTCCAGATCTAGAATTTGTGAATGGAGGAACAGCTTGGCTTACTTGCAGTACAGAATAAAATTCACTGCCATTATGCCATTTTAAACTATCACCAGGAAGGTTAATTCTGTCAACAATACACTGAGAAGCCAGATGTGTCGACCGAAAGGCACAAATATCACAGCTTTGCCGTAAAGAGGCACAACAAATTTATGTCCAAAACAAACATTTCGTACTTAAATTCATGAATATTGGCATATATATATATATATATATATATATATATATATATGTATATATATATATATATATATATATATATATATATATATATATATATATATATATATATATATGTTAGAGACATATTGTTACAGACATGTATGTAGGTGTGTCTTATGGTTGTATATACATTTGAGTGAAATTGTAACATAGTTACACTCATGAATGTCGGGGTGTCATATAGTTGTATATAAGTTTGAGACATTCATGAATTTTGACATGTCATATATATGTTTGAGACATATTGTGACAGTCATGAACATAAGTGTGTCCTCTAGTTGTATATAAGTTTGAGACAAATTGTAACATAGTTACATTCATGAGTGTAAATGTGTTTTATAGTTATGTATATAAGTTTAAGACAAATTGTAACATAGTTACATTCATGAGTGTTGGTGTCTTTTAGCTGTAGATATATGTGAGATAAATAATTGTATAGTTACAAAGACAGCCCTATTCAGCACACTCAATGACATCACGTATTGTCTCTGCCACTGCTGAAGTGTGCTGCATTATATACAAAAATACACAAAAATGTTGCGAAGTACCCAGCTATGAGTCTGTGATGTGATAGGGCAATCATATTTTAGTTTAGTTTAGTTGACGGATCAACATCACGGCACACTGGTGTAACCCATAAGTGCTCCGTTCTACTCCTAACTCAAGCCTGAGTCTGGAGAATCTCAGCTCAGTGCATGAACTCTGTAGCACCAGCAAGGATCCTGAAATACTTTGGGTAGATTTTTAACCCATAAATTTTGCCCGGGTGGCGCCGTTAGGCTACTCTTTTTCGATTTCCAACTGCCAAGGGATTTTTTAATGTGCACAATAATACACTCGAGCGTTCAATCTCACTACCCAGAGACCAGAGGACATTTTGTTAATAGAAGTCCACGTGAAAAAATCCTGGCCCTCACCGGGGCTTGAACCCGGGACCTCCAGCACTCAAGGCAGACACCATACCTCAAGACCACTCAGCCCCCGGGACCATAACATTTTATAGGCCTGAATGTACGAAGGAATTAATGACCGACCTTTTCCTCCGATATCAAATGATGAATGTAGACTTCGAACCCTCATCTGACTGCACTTATAGCATTATCACTGTAGTCTTCCATTAGCTACATTAACTCACCTCTCACATTATTATATTCTGTTTCAGGCGGGGAGGTCATAGAGCTCAGTATCCCTTCTATGTACAGTAACTTAACCTCGCCAAAATCTCCACTTTCTGCAAGTAAGTACACCTTGGATATTGTTGTCTTCTTTACTTTCCTAATGTTTTCCCAATGTTTTTTTTTTGTTTTTAAATTTTTACACATTATCTATAATTATTCTCACTCTTTTTCCTGCCTTTCATTTTCTCTCTTAGCTTTGTTAAAAATGAAACCATTTACGAAGTGGCAAAAGCCTCAGATGGTCATATAGGTTGTTATTTATGTCAGCAACCAGATGTTGAGCATGCTTGTGAAGAGAACAAAGTCATTTAATAGTAGGTCCGGAGCAGCAGAGGAAGGCAGAGAAAGATATGTGTAGTAGGCTTAAACAGCTGGGCAACAAATAAAAATAGAAAGAACATCAACTTCATTAAAAGACAAGAGAATCAACTTCATTAAAAGACAAGAGAATCAACTTAATTGCGCCGGGTTTTATTCCATCAAATGGTCTCTATCCACAGATGAGCTAACCATGGATCAGTCAAAATAGAAAAAAGCATCAACTTAATTAAAAGACAGGATGATCCACATAATTGCGATGAGTTTTATTCCATAAATGATCTCTACCCACAGATCAGCTAATCAGGGGTCAGTAAACATAGTTTTAAAAAAATCATCTTCATTAAAAGACAGGATGATTGACTTCATTGCATTGGGTTTAATTCCATCAAATAGTCCATACCTGCAGATCAGCTACCCACCTGCTGAAAGTATCATACAGCGCATGAGCTCTTAGTTCAGGTGATAACCCCCAAGGGTCTCTGAAAACATTGTACTTGTGATCCAAATGACAGAGTCAGAGAAAGAACCCCTGACCTTTTGAGCCCGAGGCAGATGGCCTGACCACTTCACTATGGAGATCCCCCATGGAATAGAATGATTAGGAAGATTCACTCAAGCCTATGATCTGAAATACGTGATAATGATGATGATGATGATGATGATGATGAATGTCATGTTCTTGCTATTCATTGACTGAACATTTGCCTGATTTCTCCCTCTCAGACAGGGCTAAACCAAAGCTACCACCCAGGCCACCTGATCTTGACTCTCCCCCATCTGTTGAAGCTCCACTGGTATGTTGAACATGTGAAAGGAGTGGATGAATCAGTTAAAATCACTAAAGCAAACTTCAGGAATGTTGGGTTAATTATACATTAAACCATGGGAGAATAATGGTTAGTTCAAAGTTTAAAGAGATTTTAAAGACACAAGATCATCTTCATTGCACTGGGTTTAACCCATATGTCACGGTCTCTTTCCGCATGGGCGGCCTGCCAGCAGCGTCTCATTAACAACTCTGTAGCTCCACAAGAGTCTCTGAAACAATTGCACTCGTGAACCGTTTGACGGAGTCCAAATTCAAACCCACAACCTTGGTATCATGAGGTGGGTGTCTTAACTACTTCTGCACTGAGAAAGACCCCCCCCCCCCCTTTCCCCCCTTTATATGTAGATATAAAGGTTAGTATACTTACTTGCTAAGATAGTGGTCTGAGTTCAATCCACAAGCAGTGGCTGGACAATTTTCTTCTGAACAGTACAGCTCTGGGGTTGACCTGGCCACATTACAATGGATTGTAGACAAATTTCATAATTTCTTGGAAATTGGGAAGGAAAATTGATGAGGAAGACAACTGGTCACCTCACCTCATTATGTTATGATCTAGAATATGTGAAAACTTAAATCTTAACACCCCAGTGGTAGTATCTGCCATTGAGATAGCCTTTATCTTTATATATTGACAGGTTTCCCTCAATAATGGCAGTCTTGTAGGATGTGTTACTTTATACAACAGTTACGCAGTGACATTATTTATACAATTTACACTGAATGAGTTGTGTCAAGAACCAACATCACAGCAATCAGTACATTCCTGTACAAGCTTTGTCCTCATCTGCCACAGCCAGCAAAGAGTCCCAATACTAATGGTACCAGTAACAGTCTGATTATGTGTCTGTTTGGCCTTTCCTCTGAGGTTTGAGCGTCGGTCAGATCCTCTGGTCACTCCCTGCAGCACCATTCTCTCCAAGCCATGATGATCTACTCGTTCTTCTGTACTATACACACAATTCCAAAGGTCCCCGACCACATCTACCTTATCATGCACCAGTAACTCACCAATGGGTGCAGGTCCCAGCCAATCAGTCCGCCTGCTGGTTTCCCACCACACCAGCATGTGCTGGGGGGAAAATCCAACAGATACTCTCTATTGTTGATTGTTGAATGGAAGCCTGCCATTCTTCCTGAAGCATGCCTGTCTTTCTTCCTGAAGCATGCCTGTCTTCACCTTTCTCATCATCCTTTTTGAGCCTGTTACAATTCATGACATGTGTTTGTGGTTTGTTATACGCTGAATGTGACTATAATTAGTCTTTTAAGTTTTGAATATACCTTTATAACGCTTGGCTGGATATGTTTAGAATATAACTTTATAAAGCTTTACTTGAGAAGTTTAGAATATAGCTTTATAATGTTGGCTTTATAAGTGTAGAATATGCTTTTATAAAGCACAGTTTGAAAAGTTTAGAGTATAGCTACGTAAGTTTTGATAGTTTAATAAGTTTACTAGAAATATACCCATTTGTTAGCAAGGGTTAATCCTCATCATCATCAAGTGCAATACCCACTGGCGTAGGTGTTCATGACTTCCCACAGATCTAGGTCTTTGTTTTCTGGATCAACTCCGCTGATGATATTCCTCCATGCCACCAGTGTGATTAGCCTCTTTCAGGCAGTTGTTGTTAGTTACTTTGGCAGTCCAAGGAATTCACAACATTCGTCTTAGGAACCACATCTCTGTTGCTTCCAAGTTCTTCCTAATTTGTTCATTTACATTCCAAGATTCACTGCCATACAGCAATAGAGGTTCTATATAGCATTTTAGCACTCTCTTACATTCAATCATCATTATCATCATCTTCATCTTCTACTTCTGCCAATAAGCGTTGTGGGGAGGAATAATTTGCGCTCTAGCGCCCTATGGGTGTCACTGGATAGTGTCATTCTGTGTGATTGTACAATGTCTTTGATGTCGTCAATCCATTTTCTTCTTGGACGACCTCTTGGTCTCGTCGCAGATGATCTTTGATGTAAGGCCAGTGATGGTAGTTGTTGGTGTTGCATTCTAATGACATGGCCAAACCACTTGATCTTCTGTCTTTCAATAAATGTGGCACAAGGTGTTGATCCCACTGTCTCTCTGATAACAGCATTTCTTACTTGGTCTCGTATTGTTAAGTTGGCAGCTCTCCTCAGGCATCTCATTTTGCTGGTGTTGATTTTGCAAAAGTGTGATTTGGATAAATTCTTTTGTATCTGCTGCACTGTTGAACTCATTAATATGATTTTGCTGTCTTCTCATCGTCGCTGTAAAACAGGCACTGATCTTCTGCAAATAGAAGTTCATTTATTTCCTGTGGATCAGTTTACATTCAATGATAGTGACTTCTTAAATAGGATACTCTTCATTTTTCAAAATGCAGTCTTGGCTTGCCCTATTCTGCTCTTAATCTCTGTTGCACATCTTCCATCTGATGTTATAAATGCCCCTAGGTATTTAAAACTATCCACCTGGTTAAGAATTTTCCCTTCTATTTCTATTTCACATTTTGATGTTACCTTTTTCTGTCACCGTTTTTCTTTGATATCACCATTGTTACTTGATAAGATTAGAATATACCCCTGTAAAAGGTATGGCTTGATAAATTTAGAATATACTGTTTTAAAGCATAGCTTAATAAGTTAGGAATATACATTTGTTAAGGTATAGCTTGATAAGTTCAAAATGTATCTGTATAATTGCATAGCTTGACAAGTTCTTTCTTTGTTTGTTTAGACTCCTGAACCAGCCCCTTCACAAAAGGACTCTAAGACTGAGAGCAGTGAGCCACTGAAGAAAATTCTACTAAAAACCTCAAATTAGGTAGGTCTGACTCGAACGATATCTCTCATGATTTGCAACATGATTTTATATATACACATGTTGCGTATTGAGACAGTTTCAGTTCTCCGTAGTTCCAGGATTGTATTCAGATTTTAATGGCTCTAGAGGTGGCCAAGACAGTTCATAAATAAACACTCATAGAAGTGAGAAGAACGGTTGTTTATGTTGTCTTGTGTGTCCTATAGTCTCCACTTCTCCTTCTTACTTCTGAGTGCCAGGGAATACTATATGTGTTTATTTATGACCTGTCTTAGTGGCCTCAAAGTGTTCCCCAATTGATATTCTAGGATTGACCAAGATTTGTTAAATGCATATCAGGTTTTTTAGAAGTTTCTGAAAATTATATGGGAAGGTAGAATGGTGTGTTGGGGAACTGGTCAGGTCACCTCATTATATAGTAACTTATTTTATTTGAAGGCTTATCACTTTACACATTTACATCATTATCTGCCATAGGATCGCCTTTACCTTAGTTTAAACAAGCACATTTGACAGTTGTGTGCTACTGTCACTTTTTAACAGCTTACATAAACTTGCTGTCTGGGAGAGCGCGAGACTGAATACCAACATGAATAACTCTGAACACCAACAGGAATAACTCTTTAAAAAAACAATAATATGCAAATCTTTGGTGAAGAATACATAATGTGAAAAGATATCCAAATCAGAAATAAAAAATCAGGAAGTAATTGCGCCCAATATCAGCAATGGATTTGATCAAGTGACAGTAACTCAAATGGCTTTGTCATGAAACAATACAACATGCGAACAACCAGCCCCAGAAAGCATTGTCATTTGCATACAACTCATTCAGTGCAATGCCCATAGTTACCAGGACCCATAAGGGAAGCAAAGAATAGAATCACTGTAAACTCCCATGGATGTCATAAGAAGAGCTAATGAGGGTTGGCATGGGAGTGAATCAAATGTGAAGTATGCAAATAAACAGACTTGGTAACAGAAAGTTGATACCTAGATCATGACAACATAAAAACCCATACTCCACATCTGATACTGACTTGCTTGGCCACATACAATATTCCTCTGGTTTGTCAGACTCCCTACACTCTTGACATGGTACCTTGCAGACTTGCGGCTGTTTCCCAAGGAGAACTACAGCTGTTTCAGCCATAGAGAACTACAGCTGGATCAGCCAAGGAGAACTACAGCTGAATCAATCAAAGAACTACAGCTGGATCAACCATTGAGAACTACAACTAGATCAACCATTGAGAACTACAACTAGATCAACCAAGAAGAACTACAGCTGTTTCAGCCATAGAGAACTACAGCTGGATCATCTAAGGTAAACTATAGCTGTTTCAGCCATAGAGACCTACAGCTGTTTCAGCCAATGAGAACTACAGCTGGATCAACCAAAGAACTACAGCTGGATCAACCAATGACAACTACAACTGGATCAACCATTGAGAACTACAACTAGATCAACCAAGAAGAACTAGAGCTGTTTCAGCCATAGAGAACTACAGCTTGGTCATCTAAGGTAAACTATAGCTGTTTCAGCCATAGAGACCTACAGCTTTTTCAGCCAATGAGAACTACAGCTGAATCAACCAAAGAACTACAGCTGGATCAACCAATGACAACTACAACTGGATCAACCATTGAGAACTACAACTAGATCAACCAAGAAGAACTAGAGCTGTTTCAGCCATAGAGAACTACAGCTGGATCATCTAAGGTAAACTATAGCTGTTTCAGCCATAGAGACCTACAGCTGTTTCAGCCATAGAGAACTACAGCTGAATCAACCAAAGAACTACAGCTGGATCATCTAAGGTGAACTACAGCTGTTTCAGCCATAGAGACCTACAGCTGTTTCAGCCATAGAGAACTACAGCTGGATCAGCCAAGGAGAACTACAACTGAATCAACCAAGGAGAACCACAGCTTGATCAACGAAAGAAAACGTACAGTTGGATCAGCTTAGCAGAAAACTGGACAACTAGGTTAATAAATTCTTAAACATTCACCTTACAGTCCTTACTTAGCTCAAATGACCGCCATAAGTTATTAATGTGGCAAAGACAGAAGAGCGTGTACTTCCACACTGAAGGCTTTTGAACAATTGATACAGCTCTGGTTGAAAAATACAAGGGAAATGTCAATGTAATAATATATGGTGTTCCAGGGTGTGTCTCATTTGTTTATGTTTAATATCCATATTATTTATTTTGTGTTTGCTCACTTTGAACTCAAGCATAGTCCATACATGTGCCACTGCTTCTAGTAGCTGCCACTACTGGGGGGGGGGGGGGGGGGGGGTTTGCACAGGATTGATTTTTGCATGTGGATTAGCTTTCCCTAATACCAGTATCCCTTGCCATCAGTGGAATCACTCTGACTTCTGAGGTACTTGTAATTTACATCTCCAAGTCGAGGACAACTGACTAGTGTAGGGGTTGAACCTGCCAATGACCGGTTGCTGGCTCAATGTCTCAGATTCATTGACAGATTTAACAGGAACATCACGAGAAGTAAGACTTTTGAGTGAACCAAGTGATGACTGTGAATCTACAACCATGGCCAGACTCGAGAACAGCAAATTAAAAGAGGGGTGGCCAAACAAGAACACTACGCAGGAAGCCAAAGAAGATTTATAAACCAACACATAACTGGCGTCGTTAGCCGCTACACGTTGCGGGATTTGCTGAGGAGGGGATCCAAGCACCTATGGACTGAATGGTTCGATATGCAATGAGGATGATCTGTTGACTAACTAACTAACTAACTAACAGGAACATCAACATACGATGAATAATGCACATACTAACGTCCTTGGTACTTTTCGTTTATTGTAGACAAATGTTACAGCAGACATAAATCACATGGTCCCGTATATGTGGGAGGGCATGTGATAAATCTGAGAAAATACATATTCATTTCTGCTGGAGAACGTTCATTAATTTGAAGAGTAAACTCTATTGTTTCAATAGAGCAAATATTAATTTCATACAACGATGTCTGACTATGAACTAAGATCACACTTACAGCCTGATTTTGGCGTCTGGTGTGCAGTATCGCTGGGCTGCCATTAATTCGGTGAAATGCAACAAACCTTCGTGTTGGACGTACGCTTAGCTGTACTAGCTGGATGAAACATCTCCGATTCTTGATGGTGAGTCAATACACAAATAACCTTGACAGTCTTTCACGGCTTCAAAACAGTTTGACGTCTTGCTTCTGTCAAAACCCTGACCTAACTGACTAGACCAGCCAGTGGTTTCATTCTCGTGATCTCAGCTGTTTTGATCATGTGATACACAGTCTGTCTGAGTAGTTTCCCTTCTCTCTCATGAATCATCATCACTATTCGCTAAAGGTCTCGGCTTCCCCCGTTTTTCTGGTGCTTACCAGTTAACTGTCGTTACTTAAATTACACTCGTTTTTTCTTCACTGCTCCTGTACTGTACACATTCTCCTAATATGCAGAACTAGTACTGTAGACTCTGTATTGCTACATGGCAGAACCCACAACCTCAACATCAACACACTGAATGTTTAAGGGTGAGGTGGTCTTGTCCATACTGACCTTGAATATCTATTTATAACTTTCTTACCTTGCCTTGTAAAGCCTTCTCACATATTGATAAATAACAGTGTATTACTAGCCAGGATGATGTTTTGTGACACTCATTTACTTTTTATAGGTAAAGAGTTGGGGCAGGGTGAATTTGGCTCTGTTCTGAAAGGTGTTTTGACTTTGGATAAAAAGTTTTTGAGGAAAGAAAAAGTAAGTACAACAGTTGTGCATGGTGTAGTTTATCAAACTGTCTTATTTTCCTTCACCTCTGTGACTGGTATTGTTACAAATGTGTTTAAATGCCTGCTTTAATAAGTCAAATAAGAGCAATTGCAAACAAACGCTTCATGTAAAGATAACACTTTAAAGAATCTTTACAGCATCAAAAATTATTGGCAAGAGAAAAAGGTTAGGGCAAAGTAAGATCTTAGAAAACAGAATGAGATGTGGATAAATAATGCTGATTATGATAGTTCTATGATTGTATATATCATACTGTCAGGTATCTTGACTCAAGCTGAGGCCCATATTTTCACTTTCTACAAACACTATATCTGTCATTTTCTGTAGTTCCTTTTTGTTGCTATCAAGATACATCATCATGTATTATATTATAAATACCAACTGCAATCCCTTATTTTGATATAGATTTTAGGTTTTGTATAATGGAATAATTCAGGTATTATATCATCGTATTATATCATTGATTATAATGAAATATTAAGTGAAATTTCACATGTAGTAATACTGTTGAGATATTTCAAAGAAAAAAGCAGTAGTCTTGAAATGTTATCCAAAAAATAACGGTGACACCATTCAGATGTTATCTCTTCAGTATCATCACGAATCTGGTTAAAAAATTAGCCCATGGGTGCCAGCCTATAAGAGTGTACAAGCAATCAAGGAAAGCCCTCTATGTAATGCAAGAAGATGACAGGGCACAGATTATAGGAACATACAATACACAGACTAAAGGAACATACAATACACAGACTAAAAGAGCATATAATACACAGACTAAAGGAACATACAATCCATTGACTAAAAGAGCTTATAATACACAGACTAAAGGAACATACAATACACAGACTAAAAGAACATACAATCCACAGACTAAAAGAGCTTATAATACACAGACTAAAGGAACATACAATACACAGACTAAAGGAACATACAATCCACAGACTAAAAGAGCTTATAATACACAGACTAAAGGAACATACAATACACAGACTAAAAGAACATACAATCCACAGACTAAAAGAGCATACAATCCACAGACTAAAAGAGCATACAATCCTCAGACTAAAAGAGCATATAATACACAGACTAAAGGAACATACAATACAAACTGGACCTAGTCTTTTCCTTTACTTTTTATCCCCCATTAGGCAAAGGCCCACAACCACCCGGGCTGTCCCATTTTTTGTTATACCTTCTGCAGCTCCTTCCATGTTCATGATACATTTCTGTCTGTAATTCTCTTCTCTGTGTGTTGTTTAGGTTTCCCACTTGTTTGTTTGCTCTGTGGGTTCCAGACAAGGAATTTTCTAGATAAGAGAAGTAACTGCTGCAGGAAGATATAACAATACAAAATGAAGACAGAGATGTGTGTAACTCCTGCAAGAAAGTTAGAGATAATAACACAGACACATTATAATATCTTACAACGAGCGCAAATCTGGCAAATAGAAATAATAGGGTAAACATAACAATGAGAATAATTATTATTATAATTTAGTATTATCATTGTTATTTTTACTGTTATTGTGTAAGGGATTTTCAAGTTGTACTATTTTCAAGATTTCTCAGTGTGACCTCTCTAGCACCAACAACTCTTGCAATTCTTTATTCACTGGAATTTGTTTTGTTCTCTCCATGAGCTCCTCTACACTGAGGATTCTGTGACACCATTTTGTTCCCATTATTGATTGATTGATTGATTGATTGATTTAGGAACCGACATCACAGCATTCGGGGCATTCCCATAAGCGCTCCATCCCCATCCCCAGCAGCCAGCGAAGAGTTCCAACACTAATAGTACCAGTAGCAATCTGATTATATGTCCGCCTCGCCTTTCCTCTGAGCGTTGAACGTTGGCCAGATCCCTTCGTCACCACTCGCTGTTGCATTCTTTGCCAAACTTTGTTCCCATTATTTTGCGCAGACACCAATTAATGAATGTTTTGCAATTTATTAGTAATTCTTTTAGTTATTCTCCATGTAAACTGGAATTAGTGCTACACTTTGATTACATTGATGTGTCAGATGTCTGTCTAACCAGCATGCAACGAGGGAAACTGGGTGGGGATTTAGCATCTATACACTTCAGTATCTGCTGCCGGAGACTGAACATATATGGGCATGCCCAGAGCGCCATGAGGTTGTGTACATTAATCAGTCATTTTAAAGAGTTAAATGACCTGTCAGCATAAACTGCTAGTGTTTGTTCTGTTTTGTTTAGGTTAATGTAGCCATCAAGACATTTCACAGTGTTGGGAACCGGGATGACTTCAACTTAGAAGCTCACGTCATGCAGTCCCTGAAGCATGATTATATTGTGGAGTTGCTGGGCGTTTGTGAAGGTCCTCCACTAATGTTGGTAAGGATGTGTACTACATTTACCACCTCACATAAAATCCAACCAATCATGTGTCTTCTTTACATTTACCACATAAGTTCCAACCAATCATGTGTCTTCTTTACATTTACCACACAATATCCAACCAATCATGTGTCTTCTTAACATTTACCACATAAGTTCCAACCAATCATGTGTCTTCTTTACATTTACCACATAAGTTCCAACCAATCACGTGTCTTCTTTATATTTACCACATAAGTTCCAACCAATCATGTGTCTTCTTTACATTTACCACACAATATCCAACCAATCATGTGTCTTCTTTACATTTACCACACAATATCCAACCAATCATGTGTCTTCTTTACATTTATCACATAAGTTCCAACCAATCATGTGTCTTCTTTACATTTACCACACAATATCCAACCAATCATGTGTCTTTTTTACATTTACCACATAAGATCCGACCAGTTAAATCTCTTGTTTACATTTAACATATAAGATCCAACCAATCTTATGTCTTCTTTACATTTACCACATAAGATCTAACTGTCTTCTTTAAATGTTTGTAATATACTAGATTCACAATTACGGTCCGATGTGTTTGTATGTTGGTTATTTGATCTATACTGGGTTAAGATAAAATTCTGAGACCTATTGTACTAGATATGAATTATGCCCATATTTCATCATTGTGGGTTCAGGTGGATAATAGACCTGGCTAAAGATCACACTTTTAGGGTTGTCAAGTGTCCATGGTCAGTAAGATGCAGTCATCATTTAAGGGCAATGGGTTCCAACTTCAGTATGGTAACTGAGCTCAATTGTTATGTTGACTAGTGTGTCCTCTAATCTCTACTTCTTTCTTCTACTTCTGTGAGTGCCAATCAATACATGTGAATTAATTTATGCGATGTTTAACCGAGGCTGGCTAAATAAGTTGGTCTTTGCTGTGTTGATTTCAACATCATCATCATGTGCCATACTAATAAACATGGGAGTTCATGCCTCACTATCTCACACAATCACGAGAGTCTTGGATCAGGTCTGTGTCCTTGACCTGATTATGTCATGTGACCAAGGCATCCAGGTGTTTGTGTCTTCCCCTTGTTCTTTTCCCATCAAGTTTGACAGTTACGACTAAGTTCTAAGTGTGTTTCTCCTTATACCATGCTCATGAAATCTTGATTGTCTGTTTCTTATTCCTCTAATCAGTTGACAATTGTCATCATTATCTTGAGGGACTGCCTCATTCGTTTTCATATTTATCAATAATATTCTTTGCATTTTCCTAGGAAAATCCATCATTGTGGGTTCAGGTGGATGCTAGACCTGGCTAAAGATGGTTCTCAGCTTGTCTGCTTATTGTCCATGTTTCATGCATATCCCTGCTCTGTGGCCAAGGGGTTACAAATGCAATTCGTAATCCCACATACCGTGTTCGAAACACAGCTGCGGCTGATTTGGCAGCAGACCACCTTGCGTTGGTTTTTATACAGAAAACAATGGGAAACTACTGAACATAAACTTGCCAAGAAATCACAAACATCCAATAAATGCTGGCTGCGACATCCTAAAGAGGATATGCAACTAACTTTTAATGCATATAACTATAGCTACTATATAGAACTTCAGTATGCTTTTTCTCACTGCAGTTTATAGCTTGTTATTGAAGAGCATGATTTCCATTTAGTCTGTCTGTCTGTCTGTCTGTCTGTCTGTCTGTCTGTCTCTCTCTCTCTCTCTCTCTCTCTCTCTCTCTCTCTCTCTCTCTCTCTCTCTCTCTCTCATATCTCTCTCTCTCTCTCTCTCTCTCTCTCTCTCTCTCTCCTCTCTCTCTCTCTCTCTCTCTCTCTCTCTCTCATCTCTCTCTCTCTCTCTCATCTCTCTCTCTCTCTCTCTCTCTCTCTCTCTCTCTCTCTCTCTCTCTCTCTCTCTCTCTCTCGACCTTTTTCTCTTCCCTCTCTCTTTCTTTATGATTGAGTTTAAAAAATCTTGAGAGTTCCTTCTTCTGCGTTCTACTTTTGAGTTACGCACATAAAGCTCCATGTATCTGACTTCGGCATGCATTCTTTGCTATTGTTGTAGTTGGACATAAAAAGCCTGCTAACTATTCATTGATTATAGTTTTACATTTTAAGAAAAAAATTGTTTTTGCATATCCTTTACAGGACCTCGCTGTCAACACCAGCATCTTTCAGCTGTATGTTGATTTCTTGGCAAGATTACACTCAGTAGTTTGCCATTGCTTTCTGAGCTGCCGGCTCACATACCCCGTAAGTTACCGATGCGATTCGAACCACTGCTGATTCTCACCGTCATCACGTTACCTACGAGAGTATACGAGATTACGGAGAAAAGTCGCTAACCTCTAAGCCACGAAGCCGGCAGTTTCACATTAACAGACCATTTATCTGCTTTCTTTGGTTATAGTTTGACACAAATGGCCTATTTACTGTTGTTTGTTAGATAGAGGAATTCATCCCCATGGGGTCGATGCTAGACTATCTGGAAGACCACCCAAACAACGTGAGGGTCAAGCAAGAGCTCTATCTCTGGGCCTCACAGATTGCCGAGGGCATGATGTACTTGGAGACCAAGAGACTTGTGCACAGAGATCTGGCTGCCAGAAATATTCTCCTGTACTCTCTAGAAAGGGTATGTTTGTTGTCATATTGCGATACTGTTTATCTGTGAGTTATTTCTTGCTTATGTATGTATCATAGTTTACGTTGTTACTCTTGGGCAGATGGAATATTTATTCTTCATTTACTGTAAAGGGAGGAGCAGTACCAGGGAAGAAAATTTGTGTCTCATTTTACTATATCGTTCTAAAAATGAGGCCCTTACCAATTTGTTTTCTGTTGGCATATCATCCTTACACTCTGAACAAATGCTCATGTCCTCTCCCAACATATGCATCAGCGTCTGATGGATACTAATGCCAGTTCTGTGTTTCTTAGTTGACGAGATCCCTCCAATGTTCCTCCCTTGTCTGGTTGTGCCATTTCTTACTACCAAACCTTTCTGTCTAAACGTCAATTTTGATCTACTGGCGTCAAAGCCACTGCTCTTCAATCTCTTTAAGGGGTCCCTTACCAAACTAAGATGACAAGAACCCAAGGCTTTTGAATACAGATGCTTTAGGAAAATCCTGCACAAATGGTATGCAAATAAGGAAAGTTCTACACAAATGGTATACAAATAATGAAAGTTCTACACAATATGGTATACAAATAACAAAAGTCCTACACAAATGGTATACAAATAAGGAAAGTTCTACACATATGGTATACAAATAAGGAAAGTTCTACACATATGGTATACAAATAACGAAAGTCCTACACAAATGGTATACAAATAAGGAAAGTCCTACACAAATGGTATACAAATAACGAAAGTCATACACAAATGGTATACAAATAAGGAAAGTTCTACACATATGGTATACAAATAAGGAAAAACCTGCAGAAATGGTATACAAGTAAGGAAAGACCTACACATATGGTATACAAGTAGGAAAGGACCCTTCCACACACCTTTGGTGCATGTGACATGATGTGCTAGCCCCACATCTGTTTAGACCAGTCGGCACTCGGTGAGTGGGATGGTATCACATCGGCTGCTTTTACTTTCTGAGACATTTTCTGGTTCCCATTTTAGGCTGGTCGACCTGGGAGCCTAGGTCAATGTTTAAAATCCACCCTGATGTGGTACAACATGTTGATTGCCTGAATCTATCATATGTGTATCCAACCAGGTGTGATGGTGGTTGTTAGCATCCATGTATTTTATTATTTGCTGATGAAGAGGGAGCAGTTTGGGGCGCACTCAAAGTGTCATGATACTCCAGTTTGTATCTTATGTTCCCTGAGTCTGCTCATTTTCATATTTTTGCATAGACGTCTATCTTTGATCGCATGCAGAATATTTATCTATTTGAAAATTGGCCAGTGAAAACACTGTAGAAGCCAGGAAAGTTAAACTGTTAAGAACCCTTGGCACAACACTAGCAAACAAGTTAGGATGTGGCTTGATTGGACATTATACAGTTCATATCGTTATATCATTTAGTTTCCTGTTGTGTCTTTGATTTGTGGTGAACAACATGATTTATAACTTGATACTTTGTTTTCCATCTATGAGCTTTGGATAAAATGTTGACTATTTTGTCCGCAGGTGAAAATTAGTGACTTTGGCTTGTCCCGGGCAATGGGTGCAGATAAAGAATATTATAAGGCTTCCAAAGGAGGGCGCTGGCCTATTAAGTGGTTGGTATTAACATCAGCTTTTTGTTTCATTTTCATCATCATCTACCATGCTTAAAAAAAAAACCTGTATGATCATGGTTTTGCTATTTTGCACAATCACCAGAATCTCGGATGAGACCTTTCTTATATTGTGTGAGCTGCTGAATGTACTGATCAAACTCTATGGAGACAAGTTGACTGCTGCTTTCTTTGGATGTATTTTTATAGACATTTTAACGTGTAGGAGGAAGAAGATTGTACCAGGGATGGTGGTTTCCTTATACTTCAGCTGGTTTGCCAACAGATCAACTCCCCAAGCCTTTGTCTAAAGAGACAAATCGCTCAAGGCAGCATTAGGAAGAGGTTGTGATTGTTGGTTATTGGTGAAGGATCACCTCCGTTGTATACAATTACCTCTATTGGTTGATTGTGAATTCTCTGGAAGATTGTCAGTTGCAAGACCAGTGACTAGTTTCACTAGCACCTTGTCATTTTGATAGACAATAGTTTAAAACTCTCCATAGTACAAAGCTCGGGCTGAATTTAGAGGCTATCTGTTGCCCTTGCAACATGATCCCTCTCTCGGCCTGTCTATTTTACTCCAGACGAAAGATAATAGCAATACATCTGGAACAAGACAAGCTGCAAAAACTGCCGGATCAGCAAAGCAATGCTGTAACTATCCGCCTGTCGGAGCTTCCATCCTAGACCAGTTGCAGACCATGTCTTAAGATCTGGTCTACCCTGCCATATTTTGTCTTTAGGTTGCATTTCCTTGCACCAGGATAAGGCTTGTACCCTCCCAGTTGTGCTCCTCCACCTGAAACCAGTGGCACAATGTGGGGTGTGAGGTTTGGTGAGCGCAGCCTAACATTCGGCACAAACAGAAAGCAGGTAGTATCGTCTACTGTCATATGGTAGCTTAGTCATATCTGACTTTCAAATGACATTTGAACAGTAGTTTAGATCTTACCTAATTGTACAATTAATGTCAGTTGTAGTAATTTGGAGGAACATATACAAATTCAAAATATCCAGGCACATGAATAACATCAGATGAGAAATATATCACAGAACGAACGAACGAACAAACAAACTTTATTTTCAAAGGGTTAAGAATTGGGCACGCATGCCCGTCTAATATTCTGCCCTTCTATCACTCTCTTTCATACATTATTTCATTCACACATCATTCAAGGCTAACAGAGAACAGCAACAATATAAAAGATATGCATTATAAAGGCATGGGCAAAATGCGAACATCAAAACTACACGACTCAGTAATATTAGATAATGATCTGACACTTGTTATTAGCCATGTGGAATATACTGGCCTACCAAAAGAGGACTGGCTGTTATACTAGGGTTTTGTTATTATTATTATTATTATTATTATTATTATTATCTCTATTATTAAGGGGGAAGGTAATCCGTACTGAGATAGTGTTCGAATAATTTGCGATTATATGAATAGGGATTGGTGATGTCTTTGATTTCTTGTGGAAGATTGTTCCACAGCTGAGCTGCAGAGTACGTTAAGCTTGTTTTGTATAAGTCAATCCTAGGCTTCTGAATGTGTAATATATTTAAACGTTTACTGTGTCTAGCATTATATTTAAACAATGGCCAAAGGTAATTTGGGGCATTCCGATGCAGGATTTTGTGAATTAGTTTAGCTTTATTGAAAAGCAGGCGTTTGCGGAGTGGTAGTAACTGAAGGCGTTTATACAGGCTAGGATTGTCAGATAAATGTTTGCTATAAATTAGACTCATGGCCCGTTTCTGGAGTGAGTAAAGTCGCTTGGTGTTTGAATTAGAACAACCGTCCCAGATTGTAGAGCAGTAGTCAAAGTGTGTATATATGAGAAGTATAGAATAGTTTCCTTGTGTCCTCATCAAGGAAGTTTTTAATCTTGGTGAGTTGGTAGACTTTTTCGCTGTTTGTTTAATGAGCGCTAAAGACAGAATAGAACAAGTAAAGCCTGATTTTATAAAAGAACATCTTTCACTGTCATTGGAGTTTAGGAAAAGAATTCTTGCATGTTACTTGGAACCATAATTGAACCTTTTACTGAAATGTCTTTTCCATAGAGACTTTCTGTAGAGCTATCCTTCTCCCTTCCAAACTTAGAAATCATCGACAAGGCGAGTACTGGAACTTCCCATCTGTGCAGAGGCATGGTGGTTCTTGGAATGTTAGCCAGAATTGGGATCCAGTTTGTAGATAGCCCCACCACACAGAGGGGGATTCAAGGTCTGGTCCAGTGTGAGACAGAGTCCCCAAATATATCATGTTGTATAGGAATGAAAACTCCAGCAATGTGGTTAAAAACATGGTAATAATATGTCATAGTGAATTGGTCTCTTGAGGTGCTTGAATATTGGTCCTCCCAGCTGTCCACGAGATTCTTCAGATTCTTAGGATAAACCAAGTCTCTGTTTCCTGCAACTGATGAACACATATGAAGTTGAAATAAAGGAAAACATAACAAATTTCACTTGAACATTGAACATAAATATGTTGTCACTTTTGTTTAAGATCAGATATATATATATATATATATATAGAGAGAGAGAGAGAGAGAGAGAGAGAGAGAGAGAGAGAGAGAGAGAGACGTGCGTGCACATGAGTTGAATTAATATGCAGGTGACACTCAGTATTTTCCCTTAAGAACTGTCTCTCTTACTGCTGTTTTGTCAGAAAATGCCTTCATAATCGCACAAGTCTTGACAAACATATTCTTCCTTTCTGACTTATGTCTTGTCAGGATGTATATACGTTTGTAATCTTGTTTGTACGTTGCAGGTATGCTCCAGAGAGTGTGAACTTTGGCCATTTCTCCCATGCCAGTGATGTCTGGAGCTACGGGGTGACTCTTTGGGAGATGTTCTCTTATGGTGGTGCACCTTACGATGACATGTCTGGTGTTGAGGTAAGATTCTGTATATGTGTGCAAATGCATGAATGTGCATGTTAGTATGCAGTCTTTTATTAATAAGAAAGAAGTGATTAAGTGTGAGTATGCATATATAAATATGTATGTAAAAATTAAGTCTTGTATGAATGAGAGAATAGATGAGTGAGTTAGTTAGTTAGTCGCGGTTCCAACTTCACGGCAACGGGTCATCCCCATTATGCTCCATTCCTGTGCCAGTGAATATCACACAAAATACTCCTCACTGCCCTATGTGAACAATGAAATAGACAGGAGTATCGGCAAGCCAACAGCCCGCACAGATACAATGTGCATTATGCTGCCGCCAGAATGCCAACACAAAAGTCCTCCCAGAAAAATACAGTTCATCATCGAAGAACGAATCGAACGATCGAATAGATGAGTGAGAGAGGCGATGGGGCTGAAAGGATAAGAGAGCTTTAGCTGTTAAACTTCTGGTGGTCTGAGGGTGCCATAGTGGGTTCAACCCGTACATTGTTCAGTTGGACGTAAATGTACATTGACTTCTCATTCAGAAATCCATAACAAACTAATGATTGTAAAATTGGCTAGAAAATGAACTTAGAGTTGCTGGTACTGTCCTGCAAAGGACATGCAATTTTAATTTTTGAGTGAGAGGGAGACAGAGAGAGGGCGAGTCTTTAAGCTACTTTATCGTCTGCTGTCAGTTTCCTATGCTCACCTGTCTAAACAAGCACAGCAAGTCATTACCTGTATAATTTACTATCCGGTCTCCTCACACCTTTATGCTCAGTTTAAAGTTACAGGATTAAAGTTACAGATTACCTTTACAAGATGTCACAGTCAAACAGAGCAATTTTATTTTTGGCTGTCTGTGATTTCTTGGCAAATTTATGTTCAGTAGTTTGCCATTGTCTTCTGAATCACAAGTGCTCATACCATTGTATGAAAACCAGAGCAAGGCGGTCTGCTGCCACTGAGTCAACTCAATGGAGGAGGTTATTATGTCTAGATGTCTGTCTGCTTGCATGTTCTAACACTGCCTCAAGCCATTGGATGCTTGGAGAGTAGCCTTCTCTTATTGTTTTAACCTGAGTATACTTTTTGGGTGATTTCTAATGGGATTCAGGGAATTTCTGCATGTCAGTGGGTCCCACCAAAGCCACATCTGATGGGAGATCGGTTCTGCAAAAGATTTCAATAGTTACCTCCCCATTACCCAAGAGTTATCCTAGAGTGGTTACTCTTGTAGATTCTGGGCCTGGTTTGTTGGCAATAGATATGTACTATTTGGCAGATTGTGTTGGCAGAAGTAGGAAGCACTGAGTCAAAAAAACTGGGCAGTCTGTGATGGTTCGGATGGTATTGTGTACTGAAGCTCGCTAGCAGCTTGCGTTTACTTAATATGATATTCCAGGCAATAATATACGTAGAGTCTCAATAACAACTATCATATATTTAATATATTCCAGGCAATAATTAAATAGAATATCAACAACAACTATCATATATTTAAAATATTGCAGGCAATAATGCACATAGAGTCTCAATAACAACTATCATATTTAATATGATATTTCAGGCAATAATGTACATAGTCTCAATAACAACTATCATATTTAATATGATATTCCAGGCAATAATGTACATAGAGTCTCAATAACAGCTATCATATATTTAATATATTTCAGGCAATAATGTACATAGTCTCAATAACAACTATCATATTTAATATGATATTCCAGGCAATAATGTACCTAGAGTCTCAATAACAACTATAATATTATGATATTCCAGGCAATAATGTACATAGAGTCTCAATAACAGCTATCATATATTTAATATATTCCAGGCAATAATTTACATAGTCTCAGTAACAACTATCATATATTTAATATGATATTCCAGGCAATATTTACTTAGACTCAGTAACAACTGTCATATATTTATTATGATATTCCAGGCAATAATGTACACAGTCTCAGTAATAGCTATCATGTATTTAATATGATATTCCAGGCAATAATGTACACAGTCTCAGTAATAGCTATCATATATTTAATGTGATATTCCAGGCAATAATGTACACAGTCTCAGTAACAACTATCATATATTTAATATGATATTCCAGGCAATAATGTACACACAGTCTCAGTAACAAACTATCATATATTTAATATGATTTTTCAGGCAATAATGTACACACAGTCTCAGTAACAACTATCATATATTTAATATGATATTACAAACAATAATGTACATAAGAGTCACAGTAACAACTATCACATACTTAATATATATATATATTTTTTTGGTTCGCATATCCTTTACAGGACATCGCCATCAACATCAGCATCTTTCAGCTGATTGTTGATTTCTTGGCAAGATTACGCTCAGTAGTTTACTATTGCTTTCTGAGTGATCTTCTCACATACATCATGTTACCCACATGGCGAGAACCACTACCGATAATATGATATACAAGTTAATAAATTATATTAACACACGCTAGTAACTGGTATGTCTATTATATGTTATGTCAGATTATGAAATTTATTGATAGTACTTTAAATATGGTATTTATTTCAAATGTATCCCTGAAGCTTCAGAGATGTGGTTGAATGCTCAAAATGTCTTAGAAAGCAAAAATAAACATTCTAAACCAGTGGTTCTCAACCTGTTTATGGCCCATGCACTCCTTCACCATATGTTCAGAATGGCATTCCCCCATTTCGAATGTCCTCCCTATAAATCCCCCCCCCCCCCACACACACACAGTATACGTAAAATTGGAAGCTAAATTTAATAACACATACTAGAACAAGTCTAGACATCTACATAAACGTGATTTGCAGGTCTACTTACGTTATAAAATGAATTTCAGAAGGGCAAGAAGTACAGAACTGTAAAGTATGGAGGGAAAAACAATATAAAGTAATCGGTTCTTGTATTAACGCGATCTTGAAATAATGTTAATCTCCTTCCCCCCCCCCCCCAACCCTAAAAATCCCGGGGGGGGGGGGGGGGGGGGGGGGAATGCCCCACCGGTTGAGAACCACTGTTTTTAAATGTTGTGAGAGAGGCTAAGACACAAAGACAACTTATCACAAACATTAGAAAGCAACAGTCATCATTTTTGGGCCACATTATGAGAAGACAAAAACTGGAACTTATTTTGACAACTGAAAAGCTTTGCAGAAAGAGATATAGAGGAAGACAACAAGAGACAATTCTTGACAATCTTGTGTCATGGCATGGGGTCATGACCACACAAATGTATACATGCCATGGGGGATCACAAGATGTAGAGAAGCATGATTGTCCATGCCAGTCGGAAATGCACTTGATGATAATGATGATGATTTCAAATGTCACATCAAATAATCTGATGCTTTTGAAGCTAACTAGTAATTTATATTTTTTTTCATATGATACCAGGTAATAAAATTCATTGAGGATGGATGCCGATTAGCAAAGCCAGAGAAGTGTCCGGATGTTGTCTACGGTGTCATGCTGAAGTGTTGGTCTTTTGAACCTGCACAGCGACCTACTTTTTCGATGCTCAATAAACACTTTAATGAAGAACCAGAGTATGTCAGCGCAAGAGAGTTGAGAAAAGCAATCAGAAATTCATAAATTTTAGAAAATGAAGTTTTGTTTTAACAGATTTTATAACATGTATTTTTATCAAGTTTTTACTTGTTGCACATGTTTGAACATGTCTGCTCATTTGAAACTAATATATTCTTAGCTCTATTTTCACCGACACATTTACTCCAAAGTATTAATTAACATACAACAAAGGTGTACTTCATTCATAAGCTGTGACGCATTTCCCATGTTCAGAATGTTTCTATTTGAGTACTTTTTATATGTTGCTGACGTTTAAGGTCAGTTACATTGATGTTAATTTTGGTTATAACCGTAACATGAGAAAATTTTAAACGTGAGAAAATTTTAAACATGAGAAATTTTTAAACATGAGAACATTTTAAACATGAGAAAATTTTAAATATGAGACCATTTTAAACATTAGAAAACAAACAAAATAAATAGTGTAGAAATCACCATACTTGAATACTGACCTTCTGTCACGAATGCCTATGAATACGAACCTAAGCTACTGGTATTTCATCCTCAGAGAGTTAAGGTCCATGATACATTCTGTGAAATAGTGTTACATTATTTCTCCTCATATCTTGCCCAAATAAAATCTTGATTATCCATCTCTAATTTCTCTAATAAATTTACAGTTTTCATCTAATTTTAAAATGACTATCTAATTCATTTTCATTATTCCCAAATAAACTCTTGATTGTCCTTTCTCTAATAAATTTATGATTTTCATCTGGTTTTTTTTCAAGGGCTATCTCATTCATTTTCACTATACTGTTTGATGTCTTGTGGTTTCTTCACAAAGCTGTTTTATTTAAATGATGTTCTCATAATACTATTTGACTTATTGCTGTTTCTTCACAAAGCTGTTTGACTTCTTGTGGTTTTTTCACAATTCTGTTTAACTTCTGGTGGTTTGTTTCCTGTGCTGTCTTAAGTTATTTTGTGTTTCCATTGAGAGTTCTTGTATATCTATATAACTTATTTGAGTTTTGCAATGTTAGAAACTTGCAGTTCTTGTGATACTTTTTATTCAGTTGTATTTGTGTCACACTAGTCAGTCAGCTTGTTTTTAATCAATCAGATACCATCTCCACAATGAAGGTAGGCTGCAATGGATCACCAACACTATCTGTCTCTCTCTCTCGCTTTGATTGTACATTCTGTCAGACTGCTGTTCATTCATCTCTTGATGTTATCTTCCCAATTGTATTGTTGTCTACATCTTGCTTGCTTGTCCTTCAACCTTACCCTCAAGTATGTTTTTTTGTGAGTATTATGTCTTTTAACTTGGCTAAAATGTTCACTTGCTTCTTCTTTATTTCTTTTATCAACTCTCTTTTCATTCCTAGTTTTTCTAGAACCTCTGTATTTGCATAAGATACTGTTCATTTTATTGTTTTGACATAGTTGGATATATTAACAAATTATTGGATAGTGTTGTGTTTTACTTTTTAAACTAGCTTGTTATGCTGTTGAAGAATTAATGTAAATATTGGGAAATAGCTTCTTGTTAATCAAATTGATAATTTTTAATACCTAGAAGAACTAAGAAGCAATAGAGATGTGGTTTTTAAGACGAATGTTGTGAATTCCTTGGACTGCCAGAGTAACTAACAACGATTGCCTGAAAGAGGCTAATGAAACTAGAACACTATATACAACAATAAGAAAGAGACAAACAGCTTTCTTTGGTCATGTGATGAGAAGAGAGGCATTGGAGAACATTGTGACAACTGGAAAGATCGAGGGGAAGAGAGGCAGAGGCAGACCAAGAGAAATGATGCTGGATGGATTGAGATGGTGGCATGGAGGAATATCATCAGCAGAGTTGATCCAGAACACCAAAGACCGAGATCTGTGGAGAGCCATGAACGCCTAGCCAGCCAGGCATGGCACTTGATGATGATGATGAGGTGTATTTGTAACATCAGATAGAAAATGCATACAGAGATTAACAGCATTCTCATCTTACTGTTTGAAATAGCTCATTGTCATCTGTTGAACAACTTCTCATCTTACTGTTTGAAATAGCTCATTGTCATTTGTTGAACAACTTCTCATCTTACTGTTTGAAATAGCTCATTGTCATCTGTTGAACAACTTCTCATCTTACTGTTTGAAATAACTCATTGTCATCTGTTGCATAACTTCTCATCTTACTGTTTGAAATAGCTCATTGTCATCTGTTGAACAACTTCTCATCTTACTGTTTGAAATAGCTCATTGTCATTTGTTGAACAACTTCCCATCTAACTGTTTGAATTAGCTCATTGTCATCTGTTGAACAACTTCTAATCTTACTGTTTGAAATAGCTCATTGTCATCTGTTGAACAACTTCTATATTTAAAATAATTCATTATTATACTGTTGGAGATCCAGTGTTATAACAAGAAAGTAGAGCAAGGCAGACAATCAGTCTGTTAATTGTGATAGTTGAACAAGGTAGACTATTAATAGTTATAGTAGATTGAGGCAGACAGTCAGTTTATAACAATGATAGCAGAACAAGGCTTAGTCTGAAAACAATGATATTAGAAAAGGGCAAACAATTTATTTATTAAAATGAAGTTAGAGTGAACGAGACAGTAATTATATAATAATGGTTGTAGTAGTATCAGTTGTAGCAATAGTGACAGTAGAATAGTTACAGTAGTAGTAGTGATAGTAGCAATAGTGACAGAAGCAGTAGTGACTAAATAAAACCATTTTAAACTATACTTTCAGGAAGGTTGAATTTATTTTCTATAAAACAGGCAGGGAAAATAAATCATAGGATTGTTTTTGTTACCTGCAAATAGTGTTTTGGGGCACTAATTTAGCAACACAGTGGTTAATTCACTGATTTATCAACACAGTAGTTGGGGCTCTGGTTTACAAACACATTGGTTATTGCAGTCATTTATCAGCTCAGTGGTTAGTTTACTTATTTATCAACACAATGGTCCTGGTTTAATCCCCAGAAGTGGCAGGATTTGTGTGTTTTTGCATCAGCTCAGCTCTGGGGTCTTCTCATTCTCATAAGAAGTTCTACAGCTGTTTCTCTGTCTAGCAAAGTCAAGACAATGCATGCAGTACTGACCAAACCACCCCTCATATGCAGATTGAGTCAGAAATCCATGAACCCGTTATCTAATCTTTTCAGGATATTAATTACTTCTAAATGAGTTTACAGGACTCTTACTGTCCTTTATTTCTTTGCGCCTTTTTTTAAATGTTGCTTTCTACATCATCATCTTATTCTTTTCTCTGTAACTTTTATTTTCTCTCCAGCGTTAATGTTACAACAACCCATTTGAGACGAGTGTTACTATGTGCTTCATACATGGTGGTATTCACATCCTCCGATACGTTGTTGGCCCATCGTTTTTTCTGGTGCGACCTCTTGTTCTGTCTTTCTTGTGATTAATTGCTAGACCTGTCTTCAATACGCTGTCTTGTGGTAATTTTGTTATATGACTGAATCATTTGACTGGTTATTTTAAAATTAGTCTAGGAGGTCTCTGTGGCAAAGTGGTTATGCCGCCTGTCTCATGCTCCAAAGGTCATGGGTTTCTTTTCCAGACTCTATCTTTCTGTTGATGAGTGCAAGTTTATTCCGGAATCCTGAGGGTCGTTGCATGCGCTGCATAGCTCATGCTCTGTGCGACACTTTCAGTAGGCCACTCTGCGGAAAGAGACCGAGCTATATAGTATAAAACCTGGTGCAATGAAATCAACCCTCTTGCTGTAAAACCCCTTCTAGTATGGTTTTACATTGAAGCTATAGAGTTCATGCCACTCTGCAGAAAGAGACTGAGCTATACAAAATAAAGTCCAGTGTAATGAAGTCAACCCTCTTGCTGTAAATCCCCCTCTAAAATGGTCTGACATTGGTGCTATCTTCACTTACTTTCTGAAATTTGTCTGATCTTGTCTCTTCTTGTTATGTTTTGAATTCATCATAGGGATCTTCTTCTTCTTTCGTTCGCTTGAAATATGTCTATAACTGCAATGTTGTCTCTTGCATGAATCTAACAGTCTTTTTTAGTTCACTCAGTGGTCCATAGAGTTTATCTTCCACTCATAGGGATTTAATTTCCGTTATTTTGTTTTGTTTCTTCTTCTAAAATAATCTGATTGGTCCATATATTTATCGTTAGATGCTTTGTTATATAATAATATGTTCCTTGGTTTAAAACTATTTAGCTGAATTGATAAAACACAGCTAATATACCTACATCCTCTGTTAATTTATCCTGTTTTTAATTGCAATAAAAGTGTCCTATCTGAGAATTCCAACAGCCAGTTTGATGTTCCATATAAACAGACATCTACAACATATATAGTAGATTTTCTGTTCTGTAATTGCTAACTGTATTTCAGCTTCTTTCCCATAAGTCCATTAAATGCTTTATAACTATACTGTAACATTGAATTTACATCAAATGCTTGATAACTATACAGGAACATTGAATTGACATCAAATGCTTGATAACTATACTACAACATTGAATTGACAATGCTCGATGATTATAGTATAACATTGAATTGACATTAGATGCTTCATAACTATACTATAGCATTGAATTTACATCATATCCTTGATAACTATACTATAACATTAGATGACATTAAATGCTTGATGATTATAGTACAACATTAAGTTGACATTATCTGCTTGATAACTATATTATAACATTGGATTGACCTTATCTCGACATATGTATATACTTTTATGACTATTACATTGTTATATTATATACATTCATACTATATGTCTGTCTGTATGCCTTTGGCAAGTTAGTCATGTTATGTAAGTTTTATGATGGCAGAATGAAAATCCAACATGATTATTTAATAACTGATATTAACAGAAGTGCTGGTCACTTAAATTGTTGCATTCAGAATGAGAACGTAAGTATAATGATCACATATAATTTCTAGAGATTCTAAGTATTTTGACTCTTTATGTGTATTATATGCTTTGTCAAAGGTTACTAGTTCTATGTATAATGAATATATTCTGTCTCTCTCTCTCTCTCCCGTAGGAGCCACACATATAACGGTTTCATTTTATGTAATTCTGTACATAACTGATTGAAGCTGCTGTTTTAATAGGACAATGCCGTGTTTATGCTGCTATGAGCTGTTGTTTTTAAAAATGTGCTTATCAATTAAAATACTGTTTTCTATTTAGCCATTTCAGGTAACAGCAACCAAATATTTCATAATATCCTTGTATAACCAACAAGAGAAATGTAATTATCCTGTTTTTATTATTATGCATATTGTTATCATTGTAACACTTTGTCCATAAGAAAGAATGACAGAATCACCCGTGTGGAGATGACCAATCAAATACCAGTGAATCAAGCGTTGATGAAAAGACCCTGGCAGTGGACAGGTGGCAGTGGACAGGACATAGATTGAGAAAACTAGAGAATAGTAAAACTAGACAGGGTTTTGTCTGGAATACACAAGGCTAATGAAATAGATTGAGACCTAACAACAATGGAGAAGAGACACAAACAGAGAATGAATAATATGGAGTGTACATGAATGGAGCTACATACAATAGTTAAGGATGGACTGCTTGGGGTAAGTTGGTAGATGGCCAATGGGGGATGAAGAGTGAAAGAAACAGAAGAAAGCATGAGAATAATGACAAGAGCTTGCAAAACTAAAGCTGTTATGCTGTAGGTACTCATGCAGTTATGATGTAGGTCTTTCACAGTTTATTTTCTGATACCTAGGTTACCAAACTACCATCTAAAAATAACATTGTTGTGACTTGTATACAATTGAAAGTGTTGTCAGATGGGCACTTAGAAGTTGTGAGGATTACAGAATTCAAAACAAAATTTTCCAATAGTGAATTTGAGTAACAAAGACACAAAAATCATCAGGTACATACTGTAGAAATCTCACAACATAAACTAAAGTGATTAGATAAATCCTTTAAGCTGAAATATACAACACACACATTAAAGAAACTGCTGGCCCTTGCCTTAGACTATAGCAGCTGTCATGCAACCTAAAGATTTTGATTTCACTCTCAGAGATGAAAATCATTGGTTTCCTAGTGACTGTAATACAAGTCCCATAATTGAGTGTTGCCAGAAGGATTCTTGAAGGCCTGATGATTAAGAGTTGCTTGCCCTTGCTTTAGACTATAGCACTTGCCATGCAGTTTATAGATTTTTATTTCACTCTCAATAGACAGAAATTCTTTGCCTTACTGACAACTGGAACCCATGTCCTTTGATTGAGACACCAGTGCCCAAACCACTCTGTGCCCCATTCCTTTTGTTTGACCAGACCACAGCCTCTCTGCCTGAGCATTGGGTTGGAATCTAGTGACAATGAGATACCTAAAACCTGTAGAGAAAACATGACCAATCCAGACCTAATCCCTGCTCATTTGTATGAACATTTTGAGCCAAAATAGGCCTTTCCAGCCATATTAGAACTCACGGCTCCAAACTTTCAACCCCACTGGATGAAATGAATGGTCTTTACCTATTCTTGATTGACAAACACCATGTACTGTGCTGAATCATGACCTGTTTTATCCTAATATGCCTCTCTGCAGATGTGGGGTTATACCAGGTTTGAAGAAAGGTGAAAGCCAAAGAGCTAGAGGCTGTTAAAGTTATATATTGAAAAACATCAATATATGGTCAGGCAACCTGGCAAAATGTGCAACCAAGGCTAAAGACATAAACTGCAGGTAACAGTTTACTATCAGTTTACTTCTGGAGAAATCGTGGATAATGTTGATAATTGCATTAAAATTAATCTCATTATGCAGAATATACTTTTGTAGTCCACAGTAATAAAAAATCGGGTACTATAGTGAATATAGTGGTTATTGCACAAGCTTGACAAGGCGATATTCCAAGTTCAATCCCCAGCAGTGGCAGAATAATTGTGTCTCTCTCCAGCCTGGCTCTGTGGTCAACCCAGTCCCATGAAATTGGTACCAGTCAATTTTCAGTATTATCTATGCAGAAAAGAAATAGAGGACAGGAACTGGCCACTTCACCTCATTATGCCAAGGCCTGGGATATGTGTAAACGAGACACTTCAAAGATGGTATCATGGGACTACGTTTACCTTTAAGTAAAAGATGAAACAAGTTAAGGTCCCTTTTATGGTGCATTGGGCGTGTGTTGCCAAATACATATTGTATAGATCAATCAGCACTCATGGAGGATGTGATTAGCACTCATGGAGGATATGGTCAGCACTCATGGAGGATATGATCAGCACTCATGGAGGATATGGTCAGCACTCATGGAGGATATGGTCAGCACTCATGGAGGATATGGTCAACATCACGTGGACTGCCTTTACTTCCCAAGTCATCTCCTGGTACCCAACTTAGGAGCCCTGGTAAATTTTTAAACTTTTAATATACTTCACTGGGGATCGAACTCCTGACCACTAATATGACAGGTGAATGTCTAGCTGCTACTTTATGGCGGCTGCCACTTTTTCCATTAGCTATAATGAGAGTCTCTATGGGATTGCTTTATTATTTTCTGCAGTTTGCATAGGAGTTTCTATATGATATATTTTAATATGAGCTGCCATTCTGTACTGTGATAAATGTGATAACCTTAACTTTAATAATTACTTAACTTCTTACCTTAACTTCTTCTGTGACAACCTTAACTTTTTCAGTGACAACCTTAGCTTCTTCAGTGACAACCTTAACTTCTTTAGTGACAACCTTAATTTCTTCAATTACAACCTTAACTTCAGTGACAACCTTAACTTCTTCAGTGACAACCTTAACTTCTTCAGTGACAACCTTAACTTCTTCAGTGACAACCTTAACTTCTTCAGTGACAACCTTAACTTCTTCAGTGACAACATTAACATCACTGACAACCTTAACTTCTTCAGTGACAACCTTAACTTCTTCAGTGACAACATTAACTTCTTCAGTGACAACCTTAACTTCTTCAGTGACAACCTTAACTTCTTCAGTGACAACCTTAACTTCTTCAGTGACAACCTTAACTTCTTCAGTGACAACCTTAACTTCTTCAGTGACAACATTAACTTCACTGACAACCTTAAGTTCTTCAGTGACAACATTAACTTCTTCAGTGACAACCTTAACTTCTTCAGTGACAACCTTAACTTCTTCAGTGACAACCTTAACTTCTTCAGTGACAACCTTAACTTCTTCAGTGACAACATTAACTTCTTCAGTGACAACATTAACTTCACTGACAACCTTAACTTCTTCAGTGACAACATTAACTTCTTCAGTGACAACATTTTTCTTCAGTGACAACCTTAATTTCTTCAATTACAGCCTTAACTTCAGTGACAACCTTAACTTCTTCAGTGACAACATTAACTTCTTCAGTGACAACCTTAACTTCTTCAGTGACAACATTAACTTCACTGACAACCTTAACTTCTTCAGTGACAACATTAACTTCTTCAGTGACAAACTTAACTTCGGTGACAACCTTAACTTCTTCAATGACAACCTTCTTCAGTTACAAGCTTAGCTTCTTCAGTGACAACCTTAACTTCACTGACAACCTTAACATCTTCAGTGACAATCTTAACTTTGGTGACAACCTTAACTTCTTCAATGACAACCTTCTTCAGTTACAACCTTAACTTCAGTGACAACCTTAACTTCAGTGACAACCTTAACTTCTTCAGTTACAACCTTAACATCTTTAGTGACAACCTTAACATTTTCAGTGACAACCTTAATATCTTCAGTGACAACTTTAACTTCTTCAGTGACAACCTTAATGTCATCAGTGACAACCTTAACATCTTCAGTGACAACCTTAACTTCTTCATGTGAATACCTTATCTTCTTCAGTGACAACATTAACTTCTTCATGTGACAACCTTAACGTCTTCAATGACAACCTTAACTTCTTCAGTGACAACCTTAAATTCTTCAGTGATGACCTTAACTTCTTCATGTGAATACCTTAACTTCTTCAGTGACAACATTAACTTCTTCATGTGACAACCTTAACGTCTTCAATGACAACCTTAACTTCTTCAGTGACAACCTTAAATTCTTCAGTGATGACCTTAACTTCTTCATGTGAATACCTTAACTTCTTCAGTGACCACATTAACTTCTTCATGTGACAACCTTAACGTCTTCAATGACAACCTTAACTTCTTCAATGACAACCTTAAATTCTTCAGTGACGACCTAACTTCGGTGACAACCTTAACTTCTTCAATAAAAACTTAACTTCTTCATGTGACAACCTTAACTTCTTCAGTGACAACCTTAACTTCTTCAGTGACAACCTTAACTTCTTCAATGACAACCTTAACTTCTTCATGTGACAACCTTAACTTCTTCATGTGACAATCTTAACTTCTTCAGTGACAACCTTAACTTAATTGACAACCTTAACTTTTTCAGTGACAACCTTAACTTCTTCATGTGACAACCTTAACTTCTTCAGTGACAACCTTAACTTCTTCATGTGACAACCTTAACTTCTTCATGTGACAACCTTCTTCATGTGACAACCTTAACTTCTTCAGTGATAACCTTAACTTCTTCAGTGACAACCTTAACTTCTTCAGTGACAACCTTAACTTCTTCAGTGACAACCTTAACTTCTTTAGTGACAATCTTAACATCTTCAGTGACAACCTTAATTTCTTCAATGACAACCTTAACTTCTTCATTAAAAACCTTTACTTCTTCAGTGACAGAGTTTGATCTTAACAAGAAAACATGTTCAATGTTAAGTGTATATTTTCATGGAAAACATACTAAACCCAATTTTTGATACTATTCCAGGAATTTCACACACATAAATGGTTTTAAGAATAATTAAAGACACTTATTACACTGAAAGCAGTGTTTTCTCATGACAGTTTGAATAATGAAGACACAAAGACAATAGTATACTCCACATATAGTGCAATATAAGGTCTTCACTATTGAAACGTAACATATTATTGAATATTGTAACACATTTTAATAACAGGAATGGCAGCATGATAAATGCACACTGTAAGTACTTGGCTAATACTAAAGTAACTGAGTAGTGCATACTCTAAGTACTTGGCTCATATAAAACAACTTATCAGTGCATACTGCAAGTACTTGGCTCATATAAAACAACTTATCAGTGCATACTGTAAGTACTTGGCTCATATAAAACAACTTATCAGTACATACTGTAAGTACTTGGCTCATATAAAATAACGTATCAGTGCATACTGTAAGTACTTGGCTCATATAAAACAACTTATCAGTGCATACTGCAAGTACTTGGCTCATATAAAACTACTGATCGGTGTGTGATGAAAGTACTTGGTTCATACAGAAACAAGTGATTAAAGACACTTTCTCATGCATTATCAATTGCTCTATGTACTTGGTTCATACAGCAATTGAGCACTGCATGTAGCAATTACTTAGTTCATACAAAAGTTCAGCAGTGCATCCTGCAAGTACTTTGTTCATTCAGAAGCAAAAGAGCACTGCATGCTGTAAGTGCCTGTTATATACAAAAGTTGAGTAGTGCATCCTGAAGTACTTGGTTCATTGAATCCTGCAAGTACTTAGTTCTAACAAAGCAACAACTGCACAGTGTACACTGCAAATACTTGTTTCATACAAAAACAATTGAGCAGTGCATTATGCAAATACGTCGTTCATACAAAAGTTGGGCCATGCATTCTGCAAGTATGTGGTTCATACAAAATTTGAGCATTAAATCCTGCAAATACTTGGTTCATACAAAAACAATTGAAGAATTGAGCAGTGCATTCTACTAGTACTTAATTAAAACAAAAACAACAGAACAGTGTACACTGCAAATACTAGTTTGTACAAAAGCAAATGAGGAGTACATATATAGCACATCATTTGACTTATACATGCATTGGTAAGTGATAGATAGTGCAGTAAATAAATGTTTGGTAACCAAAATGCAGTTGCAAGCAAAATAAAGATTATGCTTTCCTATTTGATGATTTTCCCTATTCAACATTGCACTGGTCCCTATGTAAATGTGTTATTTAACTTTTGCATGCATTCAAAAGTGATAAATAGTGCAATATTGGACATTTTTCTTCAGGAAATGCTAAACAAAGGCTAAGTTTTGCTATGCAGTGATTATAACTGATGCTTGTGTCCCTAGCTAGCGGGATAAGTTGAGTCTGCTTGAGTTGCCTCATATCTGTTCCACTGGGTGTACATTTGAGGTGGTTTTAGTATTAGTTCTGTCTTATTTTATTTAAACAAAGGGCTTTTTTGTTCTTTCATGAACCAGTGCTAAATAAAATTAGTTCTTGATTTTGTGCTTACATGATTGTATCTTTTGATTTTGTGATAAACCATGAACTATGTGTATAATGGACAGTTTTAATGATGCTAGATTTATATTTACACTGTTATTTTATAACTTTCCCTGCCATGTTGTCTAGTTTCTCTGTTGTATTTTCTATTTTCATGATCAATTTCTCAATTTAACTATCTTATTCTCTATTTTTTTGTCATATTCTCTATTTTCATGATCATTTTCTCTAATTTCACTCACTTGTTCTCTATTTTAACAATTATTTTTTTTCTGTTTTCACTGTTGTATTCTGTATTATTACTATCATATTCTCTATTTTCACTTTCTTATTCTCCATTTTCACTCTCATATTCTGTTTTCACTATTGTTTTCTATTTCCATGATCTTATTTTCTACTTTCATTACATGCCAGCTGTGTGGCTGTGGGGTTACAAAAGCAATTCGTAATCCACACATTGTGTTCAGAATTCAGCTGTGAGCGATTTGGAAGCAGACTTTCTTGTGTTAGTTTCAGTACAATGGTATGAATGCTTGTCGATCTGACAACTATGGCAGACTACTGAACTAACCAAGAAATCACTTTGCCCACCAAAATATGCTGGAGTTGACTGCGACTTTCTGTAAAGGATATGCAATGAACTAACTACTTTCACAGTCATATTCTCTACTTTCATAGTCATATTCTATACTTTCTTGATCATATTGTCTTCTTTCGCAGTAATATTCTATTGTTATATTCTATTCTTTCGCAGTCATATTCTATTGTTATATTCTATTCTTTCACAGTCATATTCTATACTTTCATTGTTATATTTTATTCTTTCACAGTCTTATTCCATACTTTCATTGTTATATTCTATTCTTTCACAGTCATATTCTATACTTTCAGTGTTATATTCTATTCTTTCACAGTCTTATTCCATACTTTCATTGTTATATTCTATTCTTTCACAGTCTTATTCTATACTATTATTGTTATATTCTATACTTTCATTGTCATATTCTATACTATCATTGTTATATTCTATTCTTTCACAGCCATATTCTATACTTTCATTGTAATATTCTGTACTTTCGCTGCCATAATCTTTACTTACATTGTGTTGTTAGCATGTATAAACAATATCTTATGAGAATATTTCGTTGTTATTACGAATAGTACATCTGGCATCAATTGTGGTTTTTATTTCTCGTGCACGCTGATCAGCTTTGTTAATGTAAGCAAGTGAAACTTTTATTTAACCTCTCCATGGTTTATAAACACGTTAATATATTATTTTTCACTGAGAGCTTGACAAGATGATTTCACATTAAAGGTCATGTGATGAGAAACATCGGCTCTACTTTCCTGATTGTTGATTATTGTCTACTGTGTTGGTAAAGTATTAATGAAGTATAGGAAGGCTGCTGGCATCTTGTCGTCTTGACGATGACAGTTTGATATAATATGCTTAAAAAAGTCATAATTACAATTCATAGTGTTGACCAATGTGACTGATCAGACCAATTCATCCATCCATCCATCATGTGCCATGCCGGTAAGCGTGGGCGGTCATGTTCTGCCATCTCACTCGATCACCAGAGTCGTGGATCAGCTCCGTGTTTCTGTCTCGACCATGCCACAAGGCCAAGCCATCCAGGTACTTGCTTCTAGGTCTTCCCCTTGGTCTGTTCCCCTCGATCTTACCAGTTGTCACCAAGTTCTCCAATCCATTTCTTCTCATAACATGCCCAAAAATTTTGACTGTCTACGTCTAATTTCTCTAATCAGTTTACGATCTTCATTTGTTTCTTGAAGGACTTGTTCATTGGTCTTTCTGGCTGTCCATGGTATTCTTTGCATTTTCCTCAGAAACCACATCTCTACAGCCATCAGATGTTTTTCAGCCTGACTGCTCATTGTCCACAGCTTCACATCCATATAAAAGTACAGGTTCTATGTAGCATCTCAACACTCTTTTTCTCGTTTCAATTGACATCTTTTTATTGGTCAATATGTTTTTCATCTTGCTAAAGGCTACTTTTGCCATGGCGATTCTTGTTCTAATCTCTTCAAGGCATCTCCCATCAGATGTTATTACTGTTCCGAGATAATTGTACCTACTCACTTGTTGAAGAATATTCCCATTTACTTGTATATTACATTGTGGTATTTCGTCCTTCCTAGTGACAACCATAATCTGTATCTTTTTACAATTGAATTCTAACCCTAGTTGTTCACTGTGTTATCGATGATTTCACACAACATGATTTTCTTGGCATCTGTAAAGAAGGTAGTTTGCCATTGCTTTCCTTCCTAGCAGTGACCATACTGGTCAGTGACCGTAGCCATTGTCTCCTCAAAAAAGAGATCCTCTGCCTACCGTCGTGAAGGTGGAGACCATAACCTACAACTATCTGTTGGCTGCTCTCCTATCTTCATCCACCACCTGCACCCATGGCTTCACGTAACCCTGATCGGGGGACTAAACGGGTACTCCACCTTGCCCAAGGGTGTCCCGTAGGCTAGCGGAGGGAAGGAGGCGCCTTACTTCTCCTTTGATAGGGGATACCCTACTGCCATGTCTTTCCTTATCATTGGGATTATAGAATGACATTTGACTCAGTCTTAACACTCACCTTGGAACAGTGTGACGAATAATCAACGACTCCAAGGAAGGAACCGGACTCGTACTTTATTTTTGTACCGAGTGGAACAAATAACAAAGGATGATTATCATGTGTTATTAAACTGCTCCCGAGATGTGGGCGCGGCGTTTAAATATTTCACATTTCATGAACTCCCTGCCTTCTTCCAAATGTTCTCCTTGAGGCGTGGACCCGTCATTTCGCTGTCCTGAGTTGTATCACGTCTAGGTTTCGGATTCTGCCTTAAGTATCCATTTGCCAATCGATCCCTCCTCTTGAAAATCTATTCGCTGACGCTCGGAATAAGTCGCATACGGATCTCTGGAAGACAAGTCCTCTTTTCTGAATCACACACAGAGAAAGTCCTTTGTTGTTGTGTGACGTTGTTTACGTTACTAATGGTATCTTCCTTTCCTATTTGTCCATTTTCCGTGCATAACTGGAAAAACCCCATTCATGACTTTGGTGGAGTGTACCATCATATGGCACCTACCCCGCTACCCAATTCATAGGTAAATGTTTATCCACAATGGATGCATGTGAACACATGGTCATTTCCACCATCACACTCCAAATGATGTCTCACACGCTGAGTGTATGACCTATCTGCTGTCATTTTCTCCTTTGTTTTTATTCCGTTTCCAGTCTTTTTCTTCCATGCAACACAATCAGCGGTGACTTACTCCCAATGTGCAATATCAATGCCTATATCAATTATGTCCCGCTTACAGACATCTTTGTACTGTAGTAGAGGCCAACCCCAAGATCTTTTACCCATCTGTAATTCACCAAAAAAAAAGATGTCTTTTGGTATTCTACCATCATCCATCATTCTAATGTATCCTATCCATCTAAGTCTACTAAGACTGAGCATGGAATACACCGTCACACAACCTGATCTTTCCAATACTTCAGTATTTGTGATTTTCTTGCCACTTAATACCAAGTATTCTTCACAGGCAATGCATATGGAAGCTGTTTAAATGTTTCTCTTGATGTGAATAAGTTGACCAAGCTTCACTGCCATAAAGGATAGTACTAAGGAAGGCAGTCAGACATTAAATTGGCATATTGGACTACCCTGTTGTTTCAAAGCCTTAAACAACCAAATAAATCATTATTGGACTACATTTTTATATATCGTTTGTAATTGGCTACTTTCTGTCATATTTTCCTGGCAATGAACATAGATGAGGAAATATTGTTTTGCAGTACAGCCTGGCAGGTGATGGATAAAAGTGGTGAGCAGTTCACACTTTTTGGACCTGGTCACCACTGTGTTAGGCAGAGAATGCCACTATATGCACAATGGCTAGGACAACCTGCCCAGTAAAGGCGCTGCCCTCACAGAAAGAAATTGCAACCTACTGTGGGTATTTATGTAAAGTAAATCATGTCTGAACAGGGAAAAGCTGGAATACAGCATGACATCGGGAAAAGCTGGAGAGGAAGAGAGAGACCAACAGAGAAAACAACAGTCAGTTTGTCATCATGTTATGCCGTTATGGAGAAACATCTGCATCCGAAGTGATGGCAGTGCTTGTGACAAGAGGCTGTGAAAAGGTGATGAACAATGCCACATGGCATGGACTATAATAAGAAAGAGGAGTTTAACCAGTGTACAGTTTTGATGATGATGGTATTTAAGTATCTGTTATGTTAATGCAGTCATTCAGCTTTGGTCTAATCCTGCTGTACTTCATACCTCGTTGCTGTCACTACCCCTTTTATCATCAAGTGCCATCTCCACAGTCAAGGCTAGTGGTTGGTTGTCTGGTTAGTGAATCCTCTGGAAGACTGGGTTTAAATGGGGTTTTAAGGTGAAAGCATCCGCTTCATTGCACCGCAGGGTGACCTGTTATAAGCATTGCACAAGCACTAACTCCGAAGCTCCAGCGATGACCCCTAGGAATCTCTAAGAAAATTGCACTTGTGAACCGAATGATGACATCCAGAATTGAGCCCACAACCTTCAGATCACAAGGCTGGCAGCCTAACCACTTTGCCACGGAGACCCTGAGTTTTAACTCCTAAGTCTTCTGCATTGGCGATCAGGTCAAATGTTTGTTTGTATGCTCCAGAGTTTTAGCCAAAGTCCTTGTTTCTACTCCAGACAGTAGTATTTATGTTGTCTTTAATCCTTAGATGCCATAGCAAAAGAAGTATTTTGCAAGAGGAAAACATGCTCACCAATAAAATAATGCCAACAGTGATCAGAACAAGAGTGGTGATGTGCTACTTAGGACCCATACTATGCATATGAAACATGGACAATAGGTAGACACACTGAGAAACATCTATTGTGGTTTGTGAAGAAACATTGGCACCTTTCCGTCTTGACAGACGATAGTTTGGTACATTGTTCTTCAAAAAGGCTTAACAATAACTACAACCCATGGCGGTGGCAAAAGTGGCTGATAAGGCCAATTCATGCTGTTAATGTTTGTCCACAGTGGATGCATGTGAAAACATGGTCATTTCCACCATCATGCGCCATCTTACGTCTCTCACGCTCTGTATATGCTTTATCTGCAATCATTTTCTCTTTTGTCTTTATTCCATTTCTGATAGTTGCCCTCCTTGCAACACGTTCGGCGGCGAATTGCTCCCAATATGCATTATCAATGCCTGTATCAATCTTGTCCCGCTTACACACATCTTTGTATCATAGTAGAGGCCGACCCTGAGATCTCCTACCCATCTGTAATTAACCAAATAAGATGTCCTTTGGTATTCTACCATCATCCATCCTCCTAACGTGCCCTATCCATCTAAGTCTACGAAGACTGAGCATGGAACACACCGTCACACAACCTGATCTTTCCAATACTTCAGTATTTGTGATTTTGTCATGCTACTTAATACCAAGTATTCTTCGCAGACCCTTTCTGAGGAAAATGCAGAGAATATACCATGGATGGGCATAAAAATAAATGAACAAGTCCTACAAAAAACAAAAGACACCCATAAATTTACTTGAGAAATTCGACGTAAACAGTCAAGATTTTTGGACACATTAAGAGGAAAAATATACTGGAAAACTAAGTGGCGACTGGCAGGATTGATAGGAAAAGAGCAAAGGTGAAGGCAGAAAAAAAAATCTATGGATGTCTTCGCAATGAAGAAATCAGGACTAAAGTGGGGGTTATAGCTGCGCTATATTTTATTAGAAGGCAGCAAGTCAAATGATTTGACCATGCAAGTAGATTACCAACTAACAGTATACCACAACAAGCAATGATGTACAGACCAGAGGGAAGCAGAGGAAGAGGCTGACCACGTAAACGATGGACGGAGGGAATAACAGAGTCTATGGGAATATCGATACATGAAGCCCATACGCGGGCACTCTCCCGCTGTCTATACTTCACCCCGACACCGCTAGGTACAAGAGGAACACGATGAGACGAGTCTTGGCAATATTTTATAACCGAGACAAGAATACAGACCTGATCCAAGACTGGTGATCGTATGAGATTGCTTCCCGTGGCCTTGGTTAAGTCGTGTCTGTTCTTGCTTAGGGTACCCTTGGTGTTTAGCCATCATGTGTTTGTCTTCCTTGTCTTGGTAAAAACAGCTCCTGGTTTGTGCTGCTTCAGGGTCCTGCTGCTGAGATCTCCTAACATCCATTAAGTAGCTCTTTCTCTCTCTCTCTCTCTCCCCCCCCCCCCCTTCCATAAAAAAGAGATCTCTTACTAGGGGAGGGCAGGAGTGCGGCTCTGTGAGTCATGAACGAGGTACGAAGAGAAGAAGCCAAGACGTGGCGGCAATGATATTGTTCTTCTTCTTTCGTTCGCCTGAAATATGTTTATAACTGCAATGTTGTCTCTTGTATGAATCTAAGTCTTTTTTAGTTCACTCAGCGGTCCATAGAGTTTATCTTCCATTGTTGTCTCTCTAGGCCAGAAGGTTCGCCTGGATATGTTGTAGTTTAGGCAATCCTAGAGTATGTGCTCTGCTGTCTGCGACGCCAAACCACATGTGCACATGGCTGAGTCACCAATCTTGAATTTTGTATACATGTGGTTGCGTAATCTATTGTGTCCTGTTCTGAGGCGCAGAATAATGACCTGACAATGACATTAACTGGTGCTTATAGTTATAGAGACGCCGCATGAGACGAGCGACCGGAGAATAAGCTGGCTTTTCACGGCGAAAGGTGCTAGAATATATGTGAGGGTACGAAGCACCGGGTGCACGATGCTCTCCACCTTGAGGGAAAGGTCGTTTGTGAGCAGACACAATGCGTATTAATTAGTGTTACAAGTGGGAAAACGACTTGAACATCTCGAAACAGGGTACGAAATTACAGCAGGAGAAAGACACCCAGAGTTATGATCCGTTCGGCCCTTCCTCAGAGAGTAAGGAAAGTAAAGGACGTCCTTCCGGGAAGTGAGACAACTTCTGGCGATCAGAAACCTCCTGTCGTGCTTGCTTCGCGGTGATGTTTTTATCACATCACATCAGCTGTGCAGCTGATAAGTATTACAGTCTTTACTTCCAATATAATATTCTTCTATGCCGGCTCCGTGGCGAAGGGTTTTACGGACGCAGTTCGTAATCCCGAATCCATGCGTTTGAAATACAGTTGCATGCGATTTGACAGCAGACCGCTTGCGTTGTTTTTTTCTTCTTCTGAAAGTGGTATGGGTGCAATGGTCAGAAAGCAATGGCAAATAACTGAACGTAAAATTGCCAAGAAATCACGAACACCATAAACATGCTGGGATCTATTTTTGTTGTATGCTCTTGTTTGTAGTTGATTAGGCTTCATTCTCATAAGATGTCCACACCACTTTATTTGTTGTCTCTCGATTAACCAATTCGTGATATTACGACTGACGTACATATTTCTTTTGTCGTTGTTTCATATCCTGTCTCTTTAAAAACGTCAGCAGCTTTTCTGAAGCATTTCATATAAGATGTGACAATCTTTCTATTATGGGATCTTGAAAAGGACCGAGTCTGACATTGAGAGTAAAAGTGTTGGAAAAAAAACCAATTTATCACGTGTCACTTGACTCATAACAGCCTAACATAATCTTCGGGGTACTTTTGCTTTCTTTCACCCCAAACAAAAGGGAATCCCAGGGTATGACGTCACATCCAGGGGTTCCCTGTGTTGCGCCGAACATTCAGGGGGTTTCCGTGTGTTGCGCCGTAGCTCGGTGCGCAATTCTATGCGGCGGCGGTGGTGCGCTATTCTTTCACTTTCCAGTTAGGGTTAGGGTTAGGGGGTAGGGTTAGGATTAGGGTTAGGGTTAGTGTGTGTACCCTACCTCCTAACCCTAATCCTAACCCTACCCCCTAACCCTAACCGGAAAGTGATTGCAGGAGCGGTGCAAATGAGGATCGAAGGGAGACAGAAGCAGTTGCCACAGCCCAAAGAAACAACACTGTGGTGTGGGGCAATTGAAACGCACTGACACGCACTCCAGCCGAATACAGAGGAGATCACCGTCGGCGCTAAATATAGCTGGTGACTCTAAATATAGCTGGCAAAGTTTGTTTGGGGTGAAAGAAAGCAAAAGTACCATCTTCGGATCTTTAAGTAAAGGTGATAGCTGATAAATGACAGTGTTTGCCTTGTGGCACCTTGTTGCTATCCCCCTGTTGAGTCGTTTGTCCTCAGAGAAATGCTGCCTAGATATTTGAACTTGGGCATATTTTAGTTTGGCGCTTTCTGTTTGTATATTTAGTAGGTATGGTGATTAACTAATCCAGTGCTGAAGGATAATATATCACCTAATGGACAGAAGGACGATATATCGCCATACTAGAGTTATCATGTTATTTGTTTCGTTTCATGGTATCTTCCACAATTTTAATGCTCATATATAGGAAATTCACGTGATAATACTTGTTCATTTGATTCTTTAACATATTTGATCCAAGCCCACTTTTTGTTTGGCACAAAATCAGTTAATAGAATCACCATCATCATGTAGCAGGTTGACCTTTACAGAACATTGTTCTCATCCCGGCTGGCCGCAAACATTCTTAATCCTTTGCGAATTCCCTGGCATCGTGCTATTCCTTGGGCAACATGTCTTCAGTGTCCTGTGTCAGTATTTATACTTGTCTACCCCAACCACTTCTGGCGGAACCATGCCTTCCATTTCCATTAATGTTTAAAAAATAATCATTGTGGCATTTAAAATAGTCAAAGGAGGTTAGCATAGCAGAATTGATAAAAGCGCTCGTTCTTAACCATCAGGTGTGCTGATGCCGAGATAACAGGTTCGACCCATACATCAGTTAGTTGGAATAAAATTTTGACTTCTCGTCCTTGGAGAGTCCGATGATTCGATAAGTTGTGTAGGTTTTTCTGTCCGGGGCAAAAAGAAAACTCTAGCCTGCACAGTTTGCGGCGACTGCACTAGCCAGGCGGCCTTAATTCCTCAGGCTCAAGACCTACACCGCAAGATACTATAGGCAGTCGATGACAGTAAATGACAGATCTGATTTTTACCGGCTCCGTGGCGAAGAGGTTACGGACGGAGTTCGTAATCCCGCATACCACGTTCGAAACGCAGCTGCAGGCGGTTTGGCAGCAGACCGCCTTGCGTTGGCTTTTTACGGAATGGTATGGGTGCCGGTCACTTAGAAAGCAATGGCAAACTAATGAACGTAAACTTGCCAAGAGATCTAAAAAAAAAAAAAAAAAATGCTGGTGTCGACTGCAACGTCAGATATTCAGAAAACGGTTTTGATTTTCTCTGTCTTTTAACAGATAGCATTAATTGTTCTGTAGTAACTGTTTGAGTAGAGAACAGTTTCAAGTGCATATCCGAGGTTTGGAGTCGAATTTCCCCCAATTATGAATGGATCAACATTATTATAGATTTAATCATTTTTCACATTTCTCAGTATATTTTCGACATATAAATCGAACAGGCATGGGGAGAGAATATAACTTGCCTTATCCCCCTTTGCTCCTAAAATCAGTTTGATGTTTCTCAGGCTACTTTAACGGCTGCTTGTCATGTTAATCAATGTTATCATCAACTATTGATTAAAAGCAGTGGTTCTCAACCGGTGGGGAATTCCCCCCCCCCGCAGGGGGGGGGGGGGAATTTTAGGGTTTCCAGGGGGGGGGGGGGGGAATGAAGACCATTTAAAGATCGCGTTAATACAAGAACCGATTACTTGATATTGTTTTTCCCTTCATACTTTACTATTATGTACGTCTCATCCTTCTAAAATTCATTTTATAAAGTAAGTAGACCCACAAATCATGTTTTATGTGGATGTCTAGACTTGTTTTACTATATGCTATTAAACTTACCTTCCATTTTTATGTATACTGTGTAGGGGTGGGGGGATTTTTAGATAGGAAATATGAAGGAAGGGGGGGGGGGGGGAATGACGTTCTGAAAATACGGTGAAGGGGGGCACGGGCCAAATTTTTGATAGGAAGGGGGGGGGGGGGATGACGACGTTCTGAAAATATGGTGAAGGGGGGTACGAGCCAAAAAAGGTTGAGAACCACTGATTTAAAGTTTGAAGTGTCTCTCTCTTTCCCTCTCTCTCTCTCACATACACGCACGCGCGCGTACACACACACACACACACACACACACACACACACACACACACACACACACACATTGTGTTTAGTTATCTTATTTATAATAATAATAATAATAATAATAATAATAATAATAATAATAATAATAATGTTGTTGTTTGTCCATCAAGAATGATAATGACCATTCATTTCATCCAGTGGGGTTGAAGGTATGGAGCCGTGGGTTCTAAGATGGCTGATAAGGCCTATTTCGGCTCGAAACGTTCTTTGACAATGTGGGCAAAGAATGCTTGACGTTTCTGGAGGAGGATTACCGGCAGTGGTTTTTCTGTCCTGCCTTTTCTTCACAGCTCTTGCAGTCCTGGTTGCCTCACATATGACTGCACCCTTACGTAATGATGCACACCACGAATTTCGGTCTCTGGCTGCAGCCTCCCATGTGTCATGATGAATTCCAAAAGCATTCAGTGAGATTTTCAGAGTGTCTTTAAAGCGTTTCCTCTGGCCACCTTTTACCACAACGCAGTTCGCTGTAAAAAATTCGTTTAGAAAGCCTGTGATCTGGCATGCGAGTCAAGTGACCAGCCCAGCGAACCTGATTCTTCATCAGTAGAGTGTGGATACTGGGCATGAACGCTCTTTCTAGGACTTCAGTGTCTGGAATCTTGTCTTGCCATTTAATCTTCAGTAGCTTCCTTAGGCAGACTGTGTGGAAGTGGTTTAATTTCCTAGCGTGTCGCTGATAAACAGTCCAGGTTTCACAAGCATATAGCAGTGTGGATAATACAACTGCTTTGTAGACTTTTAACTTTGTTTGCAGGCTTATTCCAGTTCTGTCCCATACATTCTTGTACAGTCTGCCAAAGGCCGCACTGGCCTTGGAGATTCTTGCATTCACTTCGTCATCAATTGTGGCAGTTTGTGACACAGTGCTGCCAAGATAGGTGAATTTGTCCACAACACTTAGTCTATGACCATTCACTTTGATATTCGGCACAGTGTGATTATTCCCTGGAGCTGGCTGGTACATAACTAGTCTTCTCCAAGTTGATATTGAGCCCAAAGTTGGCACAGGCAACAGGCGAAATAATAATAATAATAGCGCAATGGATCCCTGGTGATGTTAACATACCTGGTAATGCAGAAACAGACAATCTAGTAATGAAAGCACCTATTAAAGCACATCTCAAAACAGCCAAGCAACTAATTTACACAATGTTAACAAAGGAAACGTGATTGAACAAATAGACTACTGGAGTAATGTGGATGGATGTATACAAATTTATGCACAGTCCTGACTCGTAAGACATTAGTCACCCGACACGGCAGGACCAGACAATTATTTTCCAACTTTGAATACAACACAGATAAATTAAAACAAGGTTTAAACGGCAAGATAATTGGCTTAATTGCACCGGGTTTTATCCCACATGGCTCGGTCCCTTTCTACAAGGCGGCCTGCCTAAAGAGTCGCACAAAGCTTGAACTCCGTAGCTCCAGCGACGACCCCTAGGAGTCCCCGAGAAAATTGTATTCGTGAATAGAAGGACGTAACTGGAATCGAACCCTCGGAGAGCGGGGCAGGCAGCGTTACCTCTTCGCCACGGACACTCTCAACAGATCACTTAACATGCATTCAAACAGACGTCATTGCATTGTACAGCACCTGCTTCGAACATAACCTTATAAGGCTGTGAAACATAATCTCATAACATACATACATAAAAAGTATTTCAGGATCCTCGCCGATGCAATGGAGTTCGTGCATTGAGCTGAGTTTCTCCAGACTCAGGTTTGAGTTAGGAGGAAAACGGAGCACTTATGGGTTAAACCGTGTGCCGTGATGTTGATCCAACGACTAAACTAAACTAAACTAAAACATAATCTGACGGTGTGCCCAGATATTACAGATATCAGACAATTGTTGCGTACACGAAAGCCACATGAAATTAACACGGTATACAGAGAGATACACAGCTCGGAATTCTGAGTAAGTTGGAACATCCCCCAATTTTTCCAATTTTTATTTTCTCTTCATTGCTTTCATTGTTTCATCTTTTTATTCTTCTCATTTTGTCGTCAGGTCTTAATGTAGTCACAGGAGATTTCCGTGACTATATGTTGTGTTTTGTGTATGTATTTCTTTGCTGATGAAGGCTAATCGCCTTAACGTCCTGTATGTGTCGTAATTCTGTTATTTAAAGCTGCAATACTTTGTGTCATTTTATATTGTTTACATTTTCACAGCTTTACCGCAGTTCCACCAAATTGTATTCATATTTATACAAAGGAAAGCAAGGGCTGATGGAACATTTGCTTGAATTACTGCGTGTAATTAGAATAACGGACGGGAACATGGGCATTACTCTATCGATAATAGCAAGAAGAAAAATCTTACTTATCTTCATCAAGTTGTAATGTGGTCAGTTCTAAACTCTACACAGTTAACGAGTTATGCTACTTCAGCAATGTAATTGCATACCAAATATGTCTTTCTTGAAGTTGGCAATAAATAACTTCATTTTGATCGCGATCAGTATGAAACAACTTGAGATATTTGAGTAGTTTCTCTATCAGATCGTGGAGGGTTTGAAGCATTGACCTTAAAGCATGAGAAGACTTTATAAAACGTGGCGCTATATTTAGAACTCATTTTAATATAAATGAACATGTTAACGGTGGAGTTAATGGCTTCAATGACGTATACCACAGACCAGACCACGTAAAACATGTTGTAATTGACCCCACTCGGATGCAGGTGAGGGGTTGAAGTCATGGCTACAAACACCAAACAAGACGGTAGATTGCTGACTATAAAAACAACCGAAATAAAGCTAATCATTTTGATAACTTTTTTATCTTTTGCAAGTGCAGATTTCTCTCCCTTGGCAGTCTGCTGGCGCCATTTTGCTTTCCGGTTGAGCTGAACAATAAGTATGGCGGTGCAAACAACAACACAGATGAAAGCGATGCACTGAAGCACGACATTGTTCAGTACCAGAGTTACATTTTCAAACCTGGCCCGGTCTTCAATGAAGTGGATCCCCAGCAGAGTCCGGTTCTTCTCCGGGTAGAACTTGTAAACCAGCTGGCTGACATAATATTCCGGTATTGAGGTCACCATCACAACCAAAAATATGGCGATGATGACGCCTTTAGTTCTGGCCGGTGTGAGGATGGTCTTCACTTTCAGAGGCACGGTTATACACAGGCACCGCTCAAGGGTGACAAATGCCGTGATATAACTGGTCACTCTCACGAAACAAACATGCGGCCAGCAGCCGGTGATATATTCGATTTCCGTAAAAACCACAGGGGCTCCAATATCATGGAAAAGGGGATTGAAGCAAATACTTTCCCAGAAAGAAAATATCAAAGAGCATAGGTCACCAACTGCCATCCCGAACAGACTAATATTAACAGAATCAGACAGCCCTGCCTTGAAGAAAACCACAATGTTGATGGTGTTGGTGATGATTCCACCAATGGCTAAGGCTCCGGTGAAGGACACCTGGAAAACTACTATCAAAATGTAGGTTGTTTCATCGCTGATAAGTTGGCCTGCTAAGCTGGTCCCGCAAACTTTGAGGTTATCGCTGTTGTTTGATGCGTTCACACTGATGTTGGGGAAGCTGGCGCAGTCTTTGCTGTCATGTACGGGTTTCATGGCTGCATAGTAGTGCACTGAAAAAAGAAAAAACAAAGGCCACCGGTTAACTTTTTCCACACCAAGAAACACGACTAAGTGCACTGGATAGCTCATACACTGCAGACATATGTTAACGCTTTCTGTTTTAGGCAGTTGTGACATAATGTCCCCAGTTTGCACCAGCTTGCAGACGATTATAAATATCTTTTCCTAGAAAGAATAATTTTATGTGTGGGGGACTGGCGGTTGCCTTATATGGTAATGCTTAGCGCACATATCATTGTTCAGATAGAGGCAAGGAATGTGCCAGTAGCTGGAAATAGCATAGAATAGTTTGGTAAAACTCCCAGGCGGGACCAGAGATAGTCACTTGAGTCTGGGCCAGCCACCAATTAGGATGGGATTCGTTCCGGGAGCGGGTATAGGCCCCATTGGGGGGGGGGGGCATTTTTGCCTCTATGTTGCATTGGTGAGCATACATATGGTTGTTTTGAATGATAAGATTTGTGTTAGAAAGTTAATACAATCTTTGTTTGATATGAGAAGTATCCTACATTTCATGTATGTATTTTGGCGGACTTTGCTACGGCACCGTTACTTCTGTAAGAAAGCCAGCCTAAGATTTGAACGTCTATACCACTGTTCTATATTCCTATGCTTACAATTCTTATCCAATTCTTATCATGCTATGATTTCGGCTTCATCTTCTTTTGAAGAGTTTGATGTCTCTGTAAATTCGGTACCGTGTCTGCAGAGTTCAATCTATCTTCACTTTTGGTTCACTCTCAATTAGGGAAGAACCTATCTTTACCGGACTTTTGGTAAAGTATTCAGGTGTTACATAATGCCTTTGTTAAAGATTCAGATATTGTACGCATATATATCTTGTGTGTGTGAATCTTTACTTTATCTGTGTACAGAATATGCCGGGGACGGAACATATATTTTGTGTGTATGACAGCCTGGGGACACAGTTAGATAAGACACCCCATTGCGTTTGTCGGATTTGGTGGATCTGGTATTATTGTTATTATGGTGTTATACAATTATATTTATGAGAACGGTTCACATACCTAAATACTCATTTTTACCTGCCGTAAATCATGCAGTGTGCTTGCCAAAATAACAAGACATGGGAGCCAATATTTCCACAACTTCGACCTTAGTCACACACCACACACCCCCTCGGGCATGTTCTATAACAGATTGTTGTACTCCCATATAGAGAGGAGTGTTTGTATGTGGGAGAATATATCTCCATTTGGTATCTGTGAGGTCCTGTTCGTTGTATAGGTAGAAGCGTGAGGTTGGTAGAGTGTTCAGATTACCGCCCCACTTTCCCGCCAAATAAACGCATACGTTACAGGCGCACAGGGGATACCCCTTCAGGATATGGGGATTGTCCTCTACCTATATGTTCTGTTGTTGTCTCTGTGAGTCTTATGAACCTGCGTAATACGCTAGTATATTCATAGTTTGTCATTTTGATTCACAGACAATTGAGGCAGGCGGGGGACATCTTAGAGTTTACAACATCTTGGCTGATTTTAGCTGAATCGACGTATAGACCACTTTGGCTGTACACATTTGGCCGATACTTTTGGACGAGAAGTCTGTTATGAGGGTTACTGGTCTAGCCCAGAAGTCACCCAGTGCTGCCAAACAGCGACATTTTTTCCCTAGAAAACCAGAGAGGAAGTAATCCCCTATTATTCTTCTGGCCACAGGGAGAAACTCCAGACGGAGTTATCTCCTTTTTTGGGTTTGACATTCTAGTGACATGTATTGAAAAGCTTCAACTACTCATCAAGGGCGTCTGACGAGAGATGACACTAATCTTCTTCCTGTAATATCCGGGAAGTTATAGTCTGCAACAGCTTACGGACTGGATGTTACTCTCGACGTGAAGCAGTCATAATTAATGGAGTGAACTATGAACCCAGTACGGATACTCCCGTTGTTACAATGTCCAATTGCGATATTGTGGATTCATCTTTTTCTTTGGACGAAGCATGTTACCCATTTATATTACGGGAGGCCGCCTAACGATGTTCAGCCAGCAATGACACCAACGCATAGAGAGTTCTTCGTTCGCTGGAGACCCCAGCGACTTTGTTGAGAGTCTGTGCTTTATACGTTCCAGAATGTTGGGAGAGGGGCTTCTTATTCTTCCTGGTTAATCATGGAAGTTATAGGTCTGCCAAAGTCACGGATGGGATGGTACTTTCCTTTTGAGAGGTCATCATAATTTGACTCAAATATGAACCCAGCTACACTTCTCTGGTTTGTTTAAATGTCGTGCTGAGACATTTGAGACTTCGTCTTTTTCAACGATTAAGCATGCAAGTCTTACCATTTTCGGGAAATCGCCTAGAGAGGTTCAACTAGCTCTGACCCATGCTCAGGGAGAGTCCTTCCTTCACCAACAACCCCAGTACGTCGTTGAGAGTCCGTGCTTCCACTTTTCCCGCATGATGGACATTAATACCAAGGGGTGAAATCCCTATTTTATGCAGTCGTATATTCCTCTCAAGACCAACGCCATATCGAGTAGTCCAGACTCAGTCACACCATCATCATTTTTATAGAAGGGAAATTGAGGACAGTTCCTTTTGTTAGTCAATTATGACTGTATGTGATCAACTTCAATGAGCCGTATTCCCATTACTGTGTTCAGTATCCATAGAACCTTGTTTTTCCTCAGTGGCACATTATGGTGGTTGGTCAAAGTAGGATGGGGAGGAGCCCATCTATATCAGTGATAAGCATCGTGTAGTGGAGTATATGCCGAGGATTGATTAAACGGCACATAGTAGGAACAGTCATCCCGAGTAGGGTATACCCAGCAAAGGTGGATGATTGGGTTTTTAGGTGTAGGGAAGAGAAGAGGAGGAGGGGAGTTTTTAGAGTGTAAATTCATGCATTTCTTGAGAATGTATTTGTTGTTTGATGTTTTGATAGATTGTAGTGAAGACAGAGTCTTGTACTTCCAGATTATGAGAGTCTGGCAATAAACATATATGTTCGTCAGGAGAGTTTTCATTGTCTAGTGACCAGTGTAACACTGTTTGTTGTTGTAAAGAACTGTGCTACTGTGTTTGTAGATGTGCAGAGAATCCAGTGGGAGGTCGACCAACACACAGTCTCAGATATTTTATCCAAGAATCACAACTTGATAGAGATCTGTGGTTAAGTTACCTATTCTCTGTTTTATTCTTCAGGAAGGTAGTTTATCTTGTAAAGTGGGTGGAGTCTATCCGACCATAACCCCATTCTTACTTCAATAGAGCCAAATACTACTCTATTCCTGGAGTCTTTTAGGAAATAAACTGTCTCGATCAACTGCCTTTATATGGGGCGAACCTGATGGACCGATTGATTATTTCCCCTAGACACAATTTCAGTCCATTTCATATGGTATTCTCATTAATTATACCACAGCAGTTATGACTTTCAAGTAATACATATCACTGTAGTAGTGGTTTAATATAATAACTGACTCTGATAGAAGCAGGTTAATAACGGGTTACATTACAGCATTCTAGAATAAAAGAAATTGAGTTGGTCGTGCGTCAAAGTACACCTTGTTAATGCACTGTGGCGCTGTTGTCATCTGGAGGTGTACAGATTCGAATCCCGATTTTGTAACTATAGTTTTCAATGTTTATGTTGTCCAATGTGTTTTCTAATCTCTATTTCTTTCTTCTACTTATACGAACACAAATAAATACTTGTGAATACTCTTGTCTGTCTTAGTGGCGCTACGGGTCTCATATCATGGTGATATCACAGAAACAGATTGTGCCTAAATGTGCACAAATGTGTTAAATGAAAGTAAATGACATTATTTTTGGGCAAGTGCAGAAATTCAGATATCTAGGCACATAGATAACATCAGATTGAAGATACATGACATTATTTTGGGGCAAGTGCAGAAATTCAGATATCTAGGCACATAGATAACATCAGATTGAAGATACATGACATTATTTTGGGGCAAGTGCAGAAATTCAGATATCTAGGCACATAGATAACATCAGATTGAAGATACATGACATTATTTTGGGGCAAGTGCAGAAATTCAGATATCTAGGCACATAGATAACATCAGACTGAAGATGCATCACTGAGATATAGAACAGAACAGGATAAGAAAAACGGCATTCTATCAAATGAAGAACGTTTGTGCAATATGTCATTGTCCTTGAAAGTTAGAAAAGGAGCCCATGCATGTTACATAGAACCATTGTTAACATATGACTGCGAATCCTGGACAATTAGTAAACAGGCGATGTGGTTTTATAGAAGAATACTCAAAATTAATTGGACAGCCAAATTGAGTAATCTTGACGTTTTGAAGGAAGCTGAGTCGCAAAGACAATTTATCACAAACTTCAGAAAGCGGCGGTTATTTTTTTTTTTTTTGGTGCCATTTTATGAGAAGACAAAAACTGAAACATGCTGTGACAACCGGAAAGATTTGCGGAAAGAGAGATAGAGTAGGACAATGTGAGGATATTCTTGACAATCTTGATTAATGGCAAGGAAAGGAGTCAATACACAAACTGATCCATGCTAACGAAGATCGCAATTTGTGAAGAGGCGTAATAGCCCACACCAGTCGGCAAGGCACTGAATGATGATGAAAGGTTCCGCAATAGTTGGTATATCTGTGTATTATAATAAAAGAAGTTAAACGAATAAGGAGCATGAGGTGCTAATGTCTGCTCTTATCTCCGCTGGGAAGGTTCTAAATATACAATCCTGGGGTGTCTAATCGTGGCGACTTCTTAGGCCAAGAACCGTTATCTTTCAGCTATTTTGAATATATACATCAATGATTACTATATAATACAGCATACCACCTGTGTTAACAACGTGATAGCGAACTAGACAATGGCATTCATTGAGAAAAGTATTATTGTCACAACAGAAATGACATGTATGCAAAGAATATTTGATGTGACAATAAAAGGCAAGATTAGAAATAAAATATAATCATGAAGCAAAAGGCCACAATGATTTGAGGTATGTTGTTACTTGAGATTGCTATTTATTGATAGTCTTGTGAATTTTTGTCCACGCCTTTAAGCGTAATGAATAAATGGTGCTAATTCCGCATGTTTGTAGACCAAACAACACTTGATTAGTGTTTTCAATATCATACCAGAAGCCTTTATTTCTAAGAACATTTTCAAGTACAAGTTTTATACTGGAAGCCAAAGTCAATTTATTATCACCACCCCTTTGTTCCCCATCATTTTTCAATAAAAATCAAACATATGCCCTGCCGGCCGGTATGCAGATGTGATAGCAACTGCACTACCACGACTCCTGGAAAGAAAGGTAGTCAAAGGTGTTGTAACAGACATAACAATCACAATTAATGTTCACACCAGCAAAGATATCAATGAGTTAATGTGACAACTGTTGTAAAACATCACAACAAATACTGAAGCTACTCATTACTCAGTGTACACTAATCATTATAGTGGCAGACATGCCACACAATGTTTCAGCTTTCTCACATGCCTGTGCTAACTTTGGGCTCAATATCAACCCGGAGAAGACTTAGCTATGTACCAGCCAGCTCCAGGAAATAATCACACCGTGCCGAATATCAAGGTGAATGGTCATAGACTAAGTGTTGTGGACAAATTCACCTATCTTGGAAGCACTGTGCCACGAGTGCCATGACCTTATGGTATAGTCAAGCCATAACCCAGGTTAGATATTAACGGTTATGGCAGTCTTCAGTAAGTGGACACCTGGATCGTGAAAATTGGGCACTTTCCACACACTGTGAAAAGTTGGGACTCACTTCCCAAGTCAACAGTAATGGGGTTCGGACAAGGAATTCACGAGTGGCTTCGTCCAGTGCGGACCACGTTCAGATAGAGTAATGGCCAACACTGCGCCACTCTTTTAAAGAGCTAGTTTGTGTTAAGAGAATATTGTGAAGTCTAGTGTCGAATATCTGAGTGCTATATTGATGGTGTTCATCCTAGTTTGTGTAGCCCAATACACGTATAAAACTACATCTGGTGTTTGAGTCGACTACTGTTCGAGTTCACTACTGTTCGAGTCTACAACTGTTATGTTGTGTGGAGGATTGTAGTCTAATTATTCAGCCAAGTTTTGTGCTGAGAAATGACCAGGGCGTTGTCTGGATAGGAAAAGAAATAATTAAATCATACCCCTTCTGAATACGGACAGTAAGAAAGAAGTATTTATAAAAGTCCGACATTAAGCAGTAGACCCGGATACTCCATTATGTTTTGATACCAGTAGGAATTTAATAAACCAGTCGACCTCCAGCGGACCCTGGCAACAAGCTGCCACAATTGATGACGAAGTGAATGCAAGAATCTCCCAGACCATCGCGGCCTTTGGCGGACTGTACAAAAATGTGTGGGACATAAATGTAATAAGCTTGCAAATTGAGCTGAAAGTATACAAAGCAGTCGAAATATCCACACTGCTATATGATTGTGAAACCTGGACTGTTTACCAGCGTCACGCTAGGAAATTAAACCACCTCCACAGTCTTCCATAGCAAGCTATTGAAGATCAAATGGCAAGACAAGATCCAGACACCGAAGTCTAGAAAGAGCGTCCATGCCCAGTATCCACACTCTACTAATGAAGAATCAGATTCGATGGATTGGTCATTTAACTCGTATGCCAGATCACAGGCTTCCCTAACGAATTTTTGTTTACGGTGAGCTGCGCTCCCAAGGCGGCAAGAGGAAACGCTTTAAAGACGCTGAATATTTCACTAAAAGCTTTTGGAATCCATCACAACACTTGGGAGACTGCTGCCAAAGACCGAAATTCATGACGTACTACATTAGGCAAAGGTGTAGTCACTCGCGAAGCAAACAGGACTGCAAGAGCTGTGGGGAAAAAAGACTCACATAAAAACAACAACAGAAAGAGATCCTCCTCCTGGAACGTCAAGCATACTTTGTCCAAATTGTCAAAGAACATTTCGAGCCAATATAGACCTTACCATCCATTTTAGAACTCACGGCCCGAAACTTTCAACACCACTGTATGAAATGAATGGTCATCGTCATTCTTGATGGAAAACACCATAGTGCGTCACCGGGGGACATAAATAATCTGTGTAAACTACTCATTATAGCAACAGCTGGCCACTCAGTACTCAGTGTAAACTAATATAGCACTTTATTGGGGCCACTAATTACTCAGTATAAACTAATTGGTATAGTACTTCACTGGGGCCACTCAGTACCCGGTGTAAACTAATTATTATAGTACTTCACTGGGACCACTCAGTATCCGGTGTAAACTAATTATTATAGTACTTCATTGGGGCCACTCAGTACTCAGTATAAACTAATTATTATAGTACTTCACTGGGGCCACTCAGTACTCAGTATAAACTAATTATTATAGTACTTCACTGGGGCCACTCAGTACTCAGTATAAACTAATTATTATAGTTGTCACGGAACGGCTGAGAATTACCCAAAATAAAAATCCCTTCCCTTTTTAGTT